>JBBPSV010000012.1:30491-65971 GCA_038093795.1 Retiboletus fuscus
TTGGCAAATGTGCCCAGATACGGCGGCCCTACAGTTACGGCTTGGCCGCTAATTGGCAACCTGCCCGAGGGCTCATAAGATGCGCAGCGCGCGCTGCGTCCAGCCCTGCTACCCGCCACCCACACCACGCCCTGGCCCTGCAAGGTTGCCCACATGCCTGCCCAGGGGCTGAGGCACCCATGCCAAGCTGGCTCGCCCAGCTTCCCCCACTGGCAGCCCAGCCTACTGCCGGGATCCCTGCCCAAGGTGCAACGCTGGGCCCAACCGGGCACTACGATGCTGCCGACAGCAGTGGGGTAGGGCTGATGCCAGCTGCCCCTGGCAGGCGCAACCACCCAGGCAGGCCTGCGTGCCCCCACTGCCTGACGCCAGCCCACCGATAGCCACAGCCCCTGAAAGTTCCCCGCTGGCTGTCAGCCACACCCCCCAGATGCCTACCCTGCGAGGGATGCCTCTGCTGCAGGCGGAGGTGCGTAGCCCTGTAGGTCCATCCCGCTAAACTCTTCGCTGCCCGCTCACTATAGTCCTCGTGCCCCTCGCCAGTAGCTGCGCTGCTCCACCCGGCACTGCGATGGGGCTTGGTCAGCATCTCGCATCTCCTCACAGACTGAGGGGCCCCAAGGGGGTCTCAATCTACGCCACTGCCCTTGCTCACGAGGCTAAGCAGCTGCAGCTACCTGGGTGGCTTGGCGAGCTCCTACGCGGCAGGCCACCCCCATCCCCCCTGATGCCCAAGCTACGGCGGCTCAGGTGCTTTCCCCCTGGCACTTGGCGCGCGCATCGCTGCTGGCACCCCTGTCCATTGACATCAACAGCTGCAGGTGCGTCCAACAATGCCATCACCCCCTCCTCCCATCAGCCCGCACGCGGATGTTGTGGCCCAGGGGGGTCCATAGGGCAGTCGGAGATAAGACAAGTGCGTCGCGTGACAACCAAAGCCAAGGGAGCCGGGGGTGCGGCAGATGACGATGCGCGTCATCCATACGCATACACGGGGTCACACGATAGGCCAGCAGGCATGGGGGAGCGAATGAGCCAGGCCCGAGTCGAGATTGGGGTCAAGCAAGCACCAAGACAGCTGCGGGGGTGGGGGGGGGGGGGGGGCAGGGGGGCACGGGTGACTGCGGGAGCGAGTTGCACTAGCCAACGAAGCCAGGCAAGCTGCCGGGTGTGGCAGGGGACCGTGCACGCGGGGCAGCGACGTGCGAATTGACGCAGGCGCTGTGTAGGTTGGTACGCACACCATGCCTGCTGATCTCAACCCATGACCTCGCATTGGTGCGGGGGGTATGCTGCCCATGCCTGCAAGTTTACCCACGCTGCTCCCCAGGGTTCCCCGCTTGCATCTGTTCCCCATGGCCTCGCCTTGTTGGCTGCGCTGCCTATTCCCTGCCCGAGGATTCCGTTTCCGATCGCCTGCCCCCCCATCAACTCGAGGTACTCGTTTTAACTCTTCGGGGCAGCCCTCTCTACTTACCCTCTGCCCGGCCTGTCCTCTCCATTTATTACCCCATTCGTGCACTGTGATGCTGCTATCTACATGCTGTCTCTTTATGCTACGCTTTCATGAGGAGTCAAAATAAAGAATTGGTGTCTACGTAGCATGTTCGGCCACCCCGTCAGAATGCTGCACGCCGATTTTTTGTGCATTCGAACCCCCATAACGATGTGCCCTCGGTGAACTCAATGCTTACTGCGTCGCCAAGTCACAATATATATATGCCAATCCTTTTCAAGAGTCAGAATTCCTCGAATACAAAGGAGATGTGAGTACCACAACACGGTGCATCTATGCCCTAGTGAAAAGATGAGAGTCTATGAAAGTTAATGAAAAATATGAAAGGCATTCTAATTCCTGCGCTGAACTTTCCGGTCACGATATGCAGCTTCGTGATTTGTAGTAACATAGCCATCTTCTCCACTAAACTCATCGAGACCACGTTTACCCAATGTGGAGGAACCCACAGCGCCAGAGAAGGTATTTGGTTGAAGACAAGACTTTAAGAAGCCGTTATTGGCCAATATATCGGCAGCCCGTTCACCGACAAGCATGCAAACAGCGTCATAAGCACCATATTGTTTGCCGTTTCGAAGTAACGTAAGGACTTCATGGAGACGAACGATATCAGACTCTTGGAGCAGGGTGATGTCTTCAGACCAGCGTGCGGAACCCATGATACGAGGTGCGTTTGGGTGTGCGAGACCAAGGCGACAAAGAGCAAGAGGGGTTAGACCCTTTGCACCTAGGGGAAGTGGATGAGGAATACATGCGTGGATGGGGAGGGATGGGATTCTTACTATGTTTGCTATGCCAGAGTTTAGCTGCATCTGCATTGGATGTAAGTAAGTAACGGAGGGGGCTGGAGCGGTCGAGATAGGCAATGATGAAAACAGTTGCAGTGACAATGAAGGAAGCACGACTGGTTGTACCCTTTTTATTTGGTTGAACGACCCAATCGAGACGACGGATGTAAGACTTCAGAAGAGGTGGGGAGGAAGGAATAGGCTTGGCAACATCCTTTGGAGGATAAACGTTAGGAGCAAGACCTGCAAAGAGGAGGGCGCAAAACATGGCTAGTTGGTGCAAAGGACGAGAACCGTCATAGATGGTGAATACGTAGTTGTAGACATCTTGTACGGCGTCAGAGGTGGAATCCAAGCTGGCATGATTGACGGTGAATTCAAGGGGAGGAACGGACTTATGCAAGACGGAGGAAAAGCTCTGGAGGCGAACGTCCAAAGCATTCCAATCGCCTGTTGGATCCTCTTTGATTATTTTCTCGGATGCGCGGACTGCACGGATATGGGATGATTCCGTACGAGTGAGGAGGATAGAGCAGTCTTGAGGACGGTTGTCTGAGATGCTGCCAAGAGACACCCAAACGTTGTGCATGACGGAGTTTGAGGGTCTGTGAGCAGGAGGAGGATCGGCGTTCCAAGGGATATGAGAAATGCGCAGGTGGTTGACAACAAAGACAAGTGCCTGGGTTACGTATTTCGTGACATCATTTGGTTCAAAACCAGCACGTTGAGCGCACTTCTTCACCTCCTCCATTGCCATAACAATGACGGGCCTGGCAGTACCACCTAAAATGAAGGGAGGTTTACGACATGCAGAGAGGTCTGTACACTGTTGAATGATGAGGTCGGCGAACCAGGCAGGGGTCTGTTTTCCTATTGCTGATTGGACAAGATGGGGCTCTCCGACATTATGTGGAGAGACAGCACGGATGAGGTAAGGTAGAGAAGTCTGAGAGCAGGCCAAAGGGTTGTCCTGGTCGATCCAAGTTTGGAGGGCGGTTTTTCTATCCAGTGCCAGAGTGCGAACGTCGATATCCTCTGCAGAGAGCAAAGGCCTAATTTCAAGCATTACGGCAGTGTGGACAAGGTGTTTGACATCAGCAATGTAAGCACGTAGGCCCAACTCAATTGCATAGCAAGCGCGACGCAACGTGATGTCAGATAAACGGGGGTAAACGTTTTGAGGGAGATCGTTGATTCTGTTCAATATGGTGAAACGAGCTTCATAACACTACGAGGGGAATGTTAGTGACAATAGTTGAAGATGCGTGATGCAGACAGCATCTCATGACAGTAGGCAGAGAGCATCTGAAATGTGCAAGCTCAATGCGATATGCCCATTTAAGAACCCATGTAGAGATTGTCACAATTGCCATGCTGGCGCAACAGGAGTGGTACACTGCTGTTTCCAAGAATGAAATATAACTGAAAACAGACTCGCCTCGTAATGTTGAATACCATAGGTGAGCTGTTGGACTCTCTTGGAGGCCGTCAAAGGGCGTCTCGTATAGCTATCGATGGGCCATTTATTGATGACAAATTTAACATCGTCGGAGACCAATGATGGTCTATAGACGAAGTGATCAGAGATAGTGGGAAAGCCATCAATGAGGCATCCCAAAGAGAGCCAGGCACGATCCATGAGGCGTCTGGCAAGGACCCTTGCATTTCCTGTGTGTGCAAAATTAAGAGCTCTCTCAAACATCGCAACGTTCTCCAGGATATATGGACTAATACACTGCCCCTGAGAGAGTTTGGGCTCCACTCTATACCAAAAATGTTCAATGATTGAAGTGAGAGGATATGTTGTCCATGCGTATATGCGAGGGATGAGCTGATAGTAGTATTGTATTAGGCATGTATAAACACAGATAGTAAGAATGGACTGACATTTGGCTTGAATGCAACAATGCATGAGTTCATAACAGCAATCACATGTGGATGCGACCATAGTTTGGTAACATGGGAAATGATCTTATCATATATAGCACTTTCAACACACAGTTAATGCACATTTAGTCATGGTAAGTGGGATGATGCACATACGTGCCATTGCGAAACTGTGGTTTTAGTCGAATAAGATGGACAGTAAAGGAAACTTCATTTCGCAAAGCTTGTGGTTGAGAAGGGCCATCAATCTTATCTTGAAAACGAAGATGGGGTAACTTATCATGACAAGTCTGAAACCTGTTCTTTCACTTGCGGGAGGTGGGAGCAGAGGTTGCTGTGGAGCCGGCAAGGGCAGAGGTAACAAGGCCAATCTGAGTTGCATGAAATCGTGCCTGGTCCCGGAAATGGTGAGATATTTCATTATAGCTTTGAAAGAACACAGGTTCAATTGCTGTGGGAATAGGAAGATGGTTTTCATCATTGCCATGGTCATCATCCGAGTCATCCTCATGATCCGCGCCAGTAACTGGAGATGCGATGTCATTGTTGAGAGATAAGATATGGCGAGTATATTGAAGTGGTGGAGACTTGGATTGAATGTTACCAATGGACTTGAGAAAGGCCTGTGGATAGGCAGTGAAAGGCATTTCATGAGGAAGTCCAAGGTCATTACGATCGTCCAGGAAGAGGTTATGGGCATGGTGAAGATTGATCCATGCTCCATGTGATTGGACGAGCGAAGGAACTCTGCGACGAACCCTAAAACCATGTTCATCATAAACAGGAACTTCATAACCATTATCGTCTAACAGAGGGAGTTGATGAAGATCAACAAGTTCGCGTGCTTTGAACAAGTCATCATCATCAGGACGGGAGTAGAGCAGAGGGTAATCTGCAATAATATCATCCACATCCTTTGTTCTCCACTGGGATACAAGGGCATATCTGGATGTAGAAGAATGAGGACATGGACAGAGAGAAGATTAGACCTATACCTGAGCAAAGAAGCAGTTGTGAATGTGAACTGGCGTAATTGAGAGTAGTCGTGGTCCAAATCCCATACTTGACGCTCTTCGGCAGTCATTTCTGGATCAGAGCAAACCTGTTGGTTCTGACCATAGCGCATCGTGATCGTAATGGGGACATTCGATGTGATGAACCCATCTTTCTTCCATGAGATGGGAGCACGTCTGACCCATTCGTGCCAACCATTCATTATATGCTCATGAAGATCTCTGCACTTAGACAGGGTGAGAGTGAGAGTTCTTGTTGATTCACCTAAGCGACCCCTTGGAAGATGGTATGAGTAAACGAATGGGTAAGGTGATGCAGTGAATAAAATCAAAAGGAATGGAATGGAATGGTTATGAGCACGAACAAGGCCATGCGGCGCATTATAGGTATATACCGGAATGGACACAAACACTATGTGCTTCGCGCATTCCAGATATTTTCAGGATTGCGCACGCAATTCTGAATGGAGCATGGCCGTAGATGTCCCAAGAAGAAGTCCTGCGTCTATGTGAAGGAAAAGGCTTTGTTACTTACAATACCTCTGTAGATCGCCTCATGGTCCGCCTGTTGAGTGGTTCGGGGTATGTTTCAGAGCAGTCGACGTCCCGGTACCTCATCCTTGTTAATGCCCATGCGAAGAACATCGTCACCATCATCGAATGAATGGGCTTCAGAGCTGTCGTCGGCGCATCGGTAGATAGGTACTGCCCCGGGGTATTATCCACATGGTCTTCTTCCAGATAAGTCAAAGGCACCATTGCCAACCATACGTTCTCTTGTAGCCGCGTTCCGATCCTGAACATACGGCCTTGTGGATTAAAAGGAAGATACCGAACATCGGATGCCAGCCACAGCACGTTTGGGTGGTTGAAGGCGAGCGATACCGACCATGTATAGTCGTGGCGACAAAGTGGTAAGACTGCTCCAAGTCCTATGTCATCGCTGACATGCAGCGTAAAGTCGATGTAGTGCTGACCCACTCGTGGGAGGACATTCGGTTGCGATACATCCAGAGTGTACTCCTCATCCACGTTGATGACGCATCATGTCTGCATCATTCCCATCGCCGCTTTATGGTCCTGGCGTTCATACATCTTCTCCAGTGTCTTCAGCGGTGTCCACCTCACCGCTGCTTCGTGAAACCATGCTGCGTGGTCCACAACGTCGATGTCCACCGTTGTGTACAACACAGCATGCAAGTCGTCCTGCGCGTACCCGTCTACGGCTTGCATCGTCTCAGGGATCACCGTCGGGTCATGTTGTCCCTCACGTAGCTCGTTCTCCGTGTCATACGTCCCATCGACATTGAATTCGGCATCGCCCTCATCGATGTTTCTAAATACAAGCACATCAGCCGTTTGTCACATGCACATCGGTGAGTCCGTACTTGTCGTTTGGAGCATTAGCTGGCTGCATTGGGATCGCTGAGTTGGTACTGAATATGGAATGTATCTTTGTGAGAGAAACCTGGGAAGCAGTGAGTCGTTGTTGAGGATGAGGAAATGTCATATATAATCAACTCAACTAGTATGTTTTTTCATTCATTCACATCGGCAGTTTCTGGTGAGAGGGACATCGTAATTTCATTCAATAGCGGGGATACAAAACATCGCAACAAATGATACGAATTCAGTTGTTCATGAAGCCCGACAAAAACCTGTTGGATGGTGCATGGAGTGGACAGCAAGTAGTGGACAAAAAGAATTATAAACTTCCTTCAGCTGAACTGGTGCTCCAACCCAGTTGCATCCTCCTCCATTTAACTGCGTAGGTATCCGCCCTCACCACGGTGACGTTTCTTGCCCTCCCTGCCAGTGACCGCTGGAATGTAAACAAGAGCGTAAGAGTGCATTTCGGTATTTTAAAACGTGTGGTAATTCACCTCGGGGGCTCGTGTCAGAAGCGATGCGCTTACCAACTCGCCCTTCGGCTTTCTTCACTGGAAGCGACGCAGCCGCGTTTGAGCCACCCGCTTCAGGTTCAACAGCACGAGGGCGGAGGTCATGTGCAAGCAGCACTGTATGTTATGCAATAAATGACATATCAGAAAATAAGAGTGGTCGAATTGAGCAGACAGACTCACTCGTGGGTTTCTTGAGGTGACTGTGTGTGGCTGTCTTCTGGCGCTGGCTCTTGCGGACAGTAGATTCTATGTATGGCTTAGTTAGATGGTGCACACTGAATGAATGCGAGGCACTTACCCATCGGCTGCATCACATTGAGCTCACCTACCCGCTGCGTCAGGACGAGCTCACTGTCAGCTCTGAACCATGTCTTACCCGGTGTGGGGTCAATGACCTGCTGCTTTGGTGGAGATAGCATACGATCTTTGGGGGAAGCACCGTCGTTGCCACGAGTATTGATGTTGTCACCTTCGCCATCAGTGGGACGTACTTCCTTATCACCAGACACGAGCTCATCCACTTGCTCATCCACTGACCGATGCTCTTCTTCATCGCTGTGCTGATCCTCCATCTCTTCGCGACTGAGTAGGACAAACTTGCTTACACCTTGTGTCTTCTTAACCTTGTGTCCCTGACAGCTTTGTGAGCCACGGTATGAAATTCGTAAAAGCTCTGTGTCGGGGAGCGAGAACAAGCTGGGGATGTTGGGTGCGAGCATAGGATGACGCTGACGGTAGGCATTGACTTGAACGGCCTGTGTATGATAAGTAGGGTTGTGGTTGGTGGTTAGTATGATCGTAGTGAATGTTAGTAGCGTATGGTGAAGAGATTTAATGGAAGGAGCGACTTACATTTATGAAGCTTTCCAATGCTGTGAAAACATCCTCATCAAGCGGAACGAGGTCACGAGGCTCAGCAGTGCTGAGGTTGTCAACCCAAGTGAGACGGTTGGAGAGCATGGTGTTGACCATGCGCTGTAAAGTGAAAGTTTGTCGACCACGCTGTTGGACAATCCGGGATGTTTTGAGTTCGTCGTCGATGATGTATTTGTTCGAAGCGCCTTTGGAGTTGTAGTCAAACTGATCAGGCCAAATGCTTTTTGTAGTAGTCGGGACAATAAGGCCATCTTTACAGATTTGAGTTTGGACCTGACGAGGATTGGGAGAAGTGATTAGGAAGGGAGTTAGGCGAGTCTCGGTCATGAAACGGATGCTGGGAGCAGCACTATCGGTATCTTGGAGGAGGGGGATACGATAGAAAGACGCGGAGGCACACTGGTAGATGGTGATGCAGGCGAGATTACGCATAGCGTGAGTGCGAGACGGACCGGTCTTCGTGCACCATTCAAACGTGTGGAAAGGGACAATATGCTGTCCACGGAAACGATCGGGCAAGATGTTGGCAGAGTAGTCTGAGGAGCGATTCCAAGGTTTTCCAAACTCAACGCTCTTGACAGAGCGAGGATCCACCCTCTTGGCACTATTGAGGACGGAGGAGCCATCTGCCACCTCTTGTGCGAGATTCTTGAAGCGCATAGCGATGGCTTGACGCTCAATGGCTCGTTCCTTTCGACGCGCATTGCGATCAATGTCGCTGATTTTGTCATCTTGGTCCTCATCCTCATCTTCATCCACCTCATCAGGTCCCTGGCTATCTGCATCATCATCCACAATGAATTCATCGTCGCCACTGTCCTTCATCTTGCCTTTTCCGGCCCCTCGAGCTTTCTTCACTTCAGCTACGACATGTTTATCACTGCCGAACATTGCCTCAAGGTTGGTTTGTCTGGTAGGGGGTACAGGTATGTCAACGTGCGCTAGTTCCCCTTCGAGGTGGAGGAACATGGCGAATGAGTCAAAAAACATATGAACAATCTATATTGCATTAGCAGCTATAGGAAGATTATGATTCGATGCTTACCTCAGATACAGCCTGTTCACGGCGGGATGGCTCGTAATCAGGGTGTGCCAAAATGGCGCGGATCATGTCAGCACTGGCGGATCCTGGGGACCAATCGTGTCCGTGAACCTGATTCATACGAATGTAAGGAGACCACCACGACGAGACCTATTAAACATTGTTAGCAAGGTTATTTATGTCAAGTTGGTTGTGTATCCTATCCTGTGCACGTCAATATTATTACACATTCTAGGGTGTATGTGGATTGTGTGTTCTCGTAGATGTCTGCATTGCGCATTCCAAGACAAATGCTGATTGCATGTTTTGTCATAGCTCCAGATTGCGCAGCATATGACATGCTGGAGCCCACAATCCAAGGCATCTCAAAATGCGCAATACGTGGTGCGGTGCATACTCATGAAATGTTGGAAATATGATACACTTACTTCAAGAATGGATTGCGCTATCTCCTTCAGGTTGCGACGAACAACGTCATAGAATGACTTTGTGAAGAAGGGGATATCTGTGAACTCTTCATTCGGCGAGCCCAACTTCATCATCGTGATCAGGCGCGCTTTCGCACCGGCATAGCACATTGACTTGACAACATCTTCATCCAAGTTGACAAGCGAGCCCGAGTCTTGAAGTTTTTGAAAACTCTGGTCCAACGCAGAGGAGATATCGTGTCGGTATGACGCGAACATTCGGAGCGAATCAGTTTGTCCCAGTCGATGAGACATGGCAGTTGCAGGTCCGAAATGTTTGATGAACGCCTCGTCGGCTTGCTCTCGGTGAACCTCTGTAAGCGCATCCTTCATGAACGGTGCTTGTTTCAGCCCACGAATGAGATCACGAACTTCTGCTTTTGCCAACTTCTGAGTATCTGCATCATCAAGCTTCTTTTCCAATTCGTCCACATCCTCAGAAGTCAATACCACCGTGTTGAAACACATTCGGAATCGTTCGTCCGCGCGAATACATGCATATGCAAGTATCTAGCTTGAATTTAGTACGTGTACGATGCCATCTGGATTACTTACCCCTCCGTACGACGATAGCATATCTTCATGGAATCTGGTTAATTTGAATCCTTTAGCGTGCACAAAGTGTCCACCTGCGTCCAGCATTGCGCCGATCAACTTGCGCGTATAGTCCATCGATAGCAGTTCATAATGCTTCCATGCAGGTCCCTTTGTCTCTGTCGGGTGGACAGGTACACGTTTCTCGGGATTCTCGTGTGCCATCATTTCAACGTATTTCTGTACCAGCCCTTCTTCATGCAATTCCTTGTATACATGTAACCTCTGGTTGGTGGACAGGAATGTCAATGCCTCTGCACTGGCTTCATCTGTAAAAGTGTTAGTTTTTCATATGTAACCAATTTTAGCAAAGATTTATGTGGCCGTGCACGACACGAAGTGATAGAAAGGTATATTTTATGGCACATTCCTGGGACAGTCCAGTACGGGCAACGAAATCACGATGTATCGCGCATTCACGAGATAGTCTGGAATGCGCGATAAAGTGCGCCTGTATCACACATCCCTTTAATGTTCTGGAATGCACGATGATACAAAGTCTACGTGCACTTCGTGTGATTTGCGCATTCCAGGTCAATCCCAGAATGCGCCGACTTACCTTTGTGTCGTGCATATGCACATCGTCCCAAATGTATCATGTTTTGGACAAGATTGTACCCACTCTGGTCGTAGATCATCACCGCCCACTGACCGTTTGCCCCAATCATAGAATCGAGTGCGCCAATACGCGGCTTCACCCGCTCATTGTAGTCCCTTGTGACGATCGAGTCCAAGCCGTCCTCAGGAAGTTTCTGGATCGACGTTGCCTCCCGCTTCAATCTCGCTACCTCCGCCTTCTGAGACGCGAGCCAATGCTCCAGAGCTCAAACTCGGTGCTGCCCACTTGCCGCTTGAACTTGATATGATGACGGTATATCGTCCTTGAGCTTTAAAACTGGAAGCTCGTGCTCCAGCTCCTTGTTGTCTGCGTATGATGTCTCCACCAAGTATCCACGCTTCACGACCAGAGGAATGTGGTGTTCCGGACTGAATCGGTTACATCCGTGAGCATGAAAAGAAAGAACCAGTTTGTGAACTTCGCCTGTATCGATTGCACGCCGGTTCCACTCCCCAAACCGTACTTTGTTCTCCAGAAAGTCCCATCACGCATACCCGATCACTGCCTTTTTGAGTTCTTCTTCTTTCCTCTTATTTTCCTGCACCTTTGGATCCACACCGGTGCCTTTTGATTGGCTTTGATCAAGCACAAATCCATCGCCTGCCTTCTGTAGGGTTGTTGTAGCATATCTTGTACCTCCACTCCTATCATTACATCGTTGACTCACCTTTGATCCTGTTGGTTTAGTGTTTTTTCATACCATAATTGTAGTATATCGCTGTTCTGTAAATGTGTCGCACTGAGGTGAATACTATGTGAGTTCTAAACGAGTGAACAGCACAATTTGGATCCTTCTACATACTAAAATCGGCATATTTGGATTTGTAATCACTGACTCCCACGATAGTGGCCAGGGAGTTTTCGCCTGCAGCAAACCCATCGTGCAAACGAGCAGTGTCGAATATGAAATTGTTACATAGCGTAGGGCCATCTGGCGCGGCAATGCCCGCTACAGCAGTTTTGGTTTACGCTGTATGTACTCCCATATTGATAGCATCACCCCGATATATAACACCACCAGGATTCGAAGCAGCTTTGTTATGTACAGAGCTGAGAGATGTACAATCGAGTTGAATATGCAGAGTGAATCGGAGACGAACATTGCAATGGCAGTAGATATCATTTGTTCGGAATCTGACATGGACATCATACCAGTCGGAGATGCACCCCGAGAAGGAGCCTTAAAACAATATTTGAGATTGCAGCTTGTGCTCTTCATTAGGGAAATGAACGATATTCTCTATTTCTCGGATCCCATATGTCGTTGACGCATCAGACGCACACAATTGTCGCCCACTGATACCATCACCCTGATATGCAACAACATCAGAACACAGTCCCCACTCACGAACAGTTGCACGAAATGATCCAATCCAATCCAGACCGACAGCATCATGGCTAGCACAATATTGCGCAGTTACATCCGTCGTAAACGGAATACCAAGGTAACGTGCAGAAAGCACAGCACAGCGCACAAAAGAAGAAACGTGCACCAGTGTGACAGGCAGCGTCGAATCAAACACGATGTGAACAAAGTGCCCGTCAAAAATCCCTGTTACCATACGAGTTAGACCCAACAAAGCGAATCGCCACCAAAATCACCTTCATCAAACTGCATTTCGTACGCGAATATGCACACACAGTTGGGAGGAGGAAGCAACGGTCACATCAACCCCCTCTCGACTAAATCAAGAAAATCATTACGTCAATGCAAACTAAACAAAGTAACTTATTCCCATCACCGAAAAACTCCTGCAAAATCGAAATCGGCCAAATTTGCGTCCCTAGTGCCGCAAAACCCACTACTTATGTAGCGGGAATAATCAACTGTAAAATTAAGGCGGTCGATGTCAAGGAGTATGGAAAGCCGGACTCTTGTGGTTCAATTTTGCACAGACTTCGTTCACCCACCCTGCCTATCGACTGTCGAAACAAGAAATGTGCACATGGACAAAGGTGGCTATCATAAGAGTACCAGAAAATACATTAGACCATCACAATAAGCAGTTGTTTTCATTAACCTCCCCGTCATCGGACGAGAATGCATCAATAAATAATTCGCACTTTTGTTCGGACGCATTATCCACTGCCTTGGGTCAATTCCTAAGGTCCTCGTCACCCTTGAATGCTCCTGACGAGTCGCCGCCCAATGCTGGTAGGTACGATGTCGATGCTCACACGACCTATTAACCCCCCTCGAGCTCGACGCTCGAGGGCTTGTTCCATCGTAACGCGGGTATATCGGGTGGTATGGTTGGTGCGTGGGGGTCTATAGGTGCGTCTTTGTCCATCTGTGAGATGCATTGACCTATTTCTTCATCTCGCGTTGCCGATCGTACGTGCACGCTCGTGCTCGCACCCTCTCCTTCGATCAACACCTCTCGACATGTATTCACTCTCCCCCTCAACTTGTGCTTCTCTGCGCTCTCTGTGGACCTCGCCGTCGACCTCTGCGTCCATGCGTCCGTGCCTGACGCCTTCGCTTCGTTCGTTGATCAGCTTGCCATCCGATTCTTCATGTGCCCGATTCGACTCGTTGCTCCCCGTCTTGCATGGGCGGGCTATCCGCCATGCCTGCTGACTCAGTAGGTTCTTGCCAACGCACTTCACCACTGCTGTTGCCAGTCCCCTCTGCAAACTCTTTCGGCTCGCCTGACCCTGGCTGGGTTTGCGATGTCAGCGGTCACGGTCTCTTCGTCAACCTTCTGACACACCGTTATTTGGTTCCTGGGAAATAACCTGCGTGCGATAGGCCACAGCGCCCTCACTATCATCGTTCTGGCTGCTCACAGTGGAGGTGAGACTCACACTGTGCATCTACTCCCCGTCCGCACCTCCCTGGTCGTCAGCTGTCTCATCAGCCAGCGCGCCCCCAAGGCTCCAACCTTTCGACCGGACTCGTTGAAGGTATTCATTGACTTCTCACAGACAGGACGAGGACGAGCATACACGGGGGCATGCAGTCGGGCAGGTAGCTCTTCGACAGGTGGTGGATGACGCGGTGCTTTTCGGACATGATGGGAGTTCAAGCTGGTGGTGCCTTCTGGGTACGCGAGCAGCAGCGCGCTTCGAACACGAGTGAGTGGTGATGGATGACTAGTAACTGGTCAAGGTGACCTGGGGGGGTTGGGGATGTGCTTGGGTGGTGTACTTGTGTAGTGACGAAACGCGCGGGCGGCAGGACGAGCGTAAGCGTGGACGAGAACGAAGACACCTGCACCCACTGGGCAAGTGGGTCGAGTCGTTTGTTGATTCCAGGCACCGATTCAGAAGCGCACTGAGGCACATACGGAGACACAAGGCACTTCTGGAACTCCAGCCTAGTCCGACTGGTAGCACCTGCGACTTGAAACTTGACCTGTCCACTGTGGCTTGTGTTGTCGTGCTTCCTTTGTTTTGATGCGAGGCCGTTCGTCTGGACTAGGGACTGGTGGTGGGATACCCTAGCTATAGGGAGCTCTAGAAACCAAAATGTTAGAAGAGTTGTATGCATCATCCATTTGTGTGCTCGATCGTATGGAATGCCTAACGGTCATGCCTCAGTCAATGCTAAATATGGGCACCGACAAGGCGAGGACACCAAACACCGCCGTGAAGGATAACTAACATCGAAGCACGTTACAGATGACGCATCGCATGAAGTAGATAAACCAAATATGTAGGCTCGGCACACAGTGTCGTGCAGCAATAATGTCCAAGAAAACTGGCATGGGGAAAACAGCGTGAATCGGTATGAAGTCAGGAAGAGTCATGTAGTAAATAACTAGAAGCCAAGGGTCAGACTCGGATGAGTCCCCTCATCTTGGACCAACTCAGATGTGCCCGTCTGACGCCTCACGAGATGCAAAGGGCTCTAGTCCGAAACCAGGCCAACGACAGTATCTGTTGCAGTTGTGCTGAGACTCAAAGAGGACCACACCTGCTTCCACATTTCCGTCACCAAAGAGTGCCTTGCCGGCACTCACATCGCTGAAAGGAGTGTCGGATGAGTGAATAAACAACACACGAGTACTTGGAGTACGAACGGATGCGTCATGATTTGAGGATTGGTCAGGAGAGGGGGACAACCTATACAATGATTCATGAATCAATCTTGGACTACTACTATGGTGGACAAGCCTCATCACGTACCTTGATAATCTGAGATGAAGACCTGGCCACCTGACTTGATATACTGGACATGCTGCGTGAAAGTGAGAAACTCAGCAACCTCATCCAAGAGAGGATCGCCAAGCATGCATGGACAGGCATCCCCGTTGTGAATGAATTTCACAAACTTCTCGCCATTAGCAGTGGGTATAAGTTCTTCGGCCAGATAGACAGCACTAAAAGCTCCGGCTTTCGCCTTCATTGCAAGTGGGCCTGCATTTGGGTTGAGGCGCTCTGCAAAGGAAAGGAGTAAACCTGCATCCACAAAGCGGACTTGAGGGATTTTGAATGGTGGAGCAGCAGTGGCGTTCTCGATGGCATTGTCAATGTAATCGTAGCTGAGTTTGAGAAGTGCCTTGGCCCAGTACAAGATATTGGCTTCACAGTAAAGCCGATTTGCTTCTTCTCCGAGGCTGGGGCGTATGAACGGAGGACCAGGAGGAACCGATGCCAGATCCGTCACCACATAAGATCGCTTGATGATGATGGGATGATTAGTGAGCGAACCAAGACCGTCAGGCTTAAGGGGTGACAGCGTTAAGTGTGCCGTTTGTGCTGTTTTGAAGGCACCAACTCCGACAAGGGCCTCCGCTGAAATGTCGAGACGGACATGCCCTGACCAAGGAGTTGAGCGTTCCCAGTCATATGCAGACATGTCATGGACGAGTTCAGCCAGGTCCTTGGTGGGAATGGGGTAGTAATCGACTGGTTCAACTCTTTGCTTTTTGACTTGATAAAACGTCAGTATCATGTACCGCAATACTACGTATAATAGCTTACCATGCTCGAGATTGAAGCCTTTCATGCCTCCAGCCTTCAGAGCTTCTCTCAACTCCTTTTGATCTGGAGATGTAAATGTCGTCGCTCGCTTCCGGGGCAGAGAGCAGGCTGAAGTGATGCTTGAAGAGTGCTGGTGGTGCCACTTGGAAGTACTGACTTGGGGAGGGCTTGCAATGGGATCTGCAGTCACAGGAATGGATGGGTCCAGGTCCGATGGCTGTAGCGGTGGGGGCAGAGGCCCAGGTGGAGATGGGATGTTGTCTGACGAGACCGTGGGGTCTGTGTCAGGGAGTTTATGACGAGCATGACGAGCACGGCGAGGCAGAACAGCCACCTCGGACTTGGGAGATGCAGGAGGTTGGGATGTGGATGGGACAGATGCGGCGTCACTGGCATTGCGGGAACTGGCATGGTGACTTGGAGCACGGCGAGGAGGAGTGGTAATGGCTGGTTCCTGAGCCAGCGCACCCCTTGAAGATGCCATCTCCTTAAACGTTTCGTACTCCATCCATTGTTTCTCTGGGACAACCACATACAGTATGAACTGCAGACCACTTTTGAACGACTTCTGTGCTGGTTTCTTTCCAAGTTTTCTGTCTTGCAAACATTCATTGTAGAAATAAGGTTCGTCCGGCCGATCGTAAGATGCCAGGTCCACCCATGCTTTATCACAAACAACAAACTCGCTTGGCCACCATTTAAAATCGGGATCGAAGGCAAGGATCTTGTGTACCACAGTTTGGCGTGCCTTCTCTACCAGATCGACTGAGGTAGAGAGAGCGCTGATGCTCCTCACACCCTCACAAATCGACTGTTATTCTCATCTCATCAGTGTTGAAGATGCCACTTCAGGAATGAGAAACATACCCCGATCGACTGAGCATGGTCACTTTTTGGTTTGCCCCCACGCTCGAATATGGCGCAGACATCCAAAGTGTAAGTTTCAGCAGAAACTCCTTCCCTAGCGATGTTGGCCCAGTGCGCACGCTCAGCTGGGTATCGTAAATGCTGTGGACCATAACCTTTGGAACCCGAGGGTAATGGCAACAAAGGTTTTGAACCCCAAGCAGAGGGCACATGGACATCAGGGCCACCATGAGGTAAAGGAGGCGGGGGCATGCTGACACTGTCAGGGTCAATCTGTTTACGAAATGCAACCACCAGTGGTGGGTTCACAGTCGAACGTGATTGTGCTGCGCTCACAGAGGCGCGTATTGCCTTGGGATCGGGTGGTGCTACAAAATGTCTAGATGAATGACCGTATATAACTCGAATAGAGAGTGGGGCATACCTGCATCACCATTGGAGACACGCATCGTGGTCGGCTTATTCTGATAGTATTGGAAGCATCCAGTACATAGGATCCTGTCGGGCTGACCAGGTTTGTAACTTCGAATGAGGTGAATGTTACCAGGCTCAAGTACTGCACTGCATTTCCCACAAGGCGGAGGGCCCTGAAGGTCTTCAGTAAACTCAGCAATGATTTCAGGGTTGTTCATGACGATGACAGAGGTTAAACTAGAAGGAACAGACTGAATGGACACTGGGAATTGCTAGGGCATGGTCGACATACCAATCGTTAAATAGGTGACAATGGCATTCAAATTCAAGTCTGAGGTCGTCGGTGGTCGTTTCAAGTTGCTGCAGGACATGGCTCAGGCTGGTAGAGAACTGTGGAGAAATCTTAGATGCAAGTCTGAAAAAGTGGCTTCATAGACCCGGGTATAGTGGACAACTCACACTGATGACGACTGAGCTGCATGAGCCTCCAACAATACCTAGAAGGATGAGTGGGTTATCTCAGATACCACATCTCAAAAAGTATCATCATGGACTCATGGTAAGACTGAGCCACCCAAGTATCCAATGGCATTCAGAGCGGGGCAAGAAAGGAGACCTAGCTGCCCCGTTGCTGCCCCATGGAAGGTTCAGCTACCAAACTCTGGGGCACAGAAGGGAGGTGCAAAGACTCAACATGGAGGTGGAGTGACTTGGAAGTGGTTTCAAGGGGCTCGGACATTGGGAGGTGTGGGCAAAGGATAGGAGCAGAAGTACTATGTATGTTCTGTGCTGCGGTGGATCAGGCAAGAGAAGTGTAAGGAATGGAGGTAAAAGGGGCACAGCATATGTACGTACTTACTATGCCTATGTTTGCTCCTTTCCTTATCTCCGGGATTCTGAGAACCCTGAAGCTTACCATCATCGCAGCGTTGATCGGGAAGTTGAGATGGCAAAGTTGCCCTGTACTCCACAGTTAGCACGGCTAATATAAGTAAGATGAATCAATAAAATGGGGAAACAAACTAGGGACCAACTCTTTGTGCAGTTCGACCTCGAGGATAGGCCTCAAGATGCCAGTGACACGAGCTAAGCAGCGAAATCAGAACAAACCAACTCGTACGCATGATTGTTTTCACTCTGACAAGTGGGCCTCATGGCTTGGATGGCATGCAGCTCCACTCGAAGTCATCGAACCACACATTAGATGGCTGTGGGCAACACATGTAACAGACAAGCAGATTGTTGCAGAGCTGCAGAAGGTCATCGACCTAAGTCAGTATGGCCTCACATAAGTCCCATTCTGCGACTCAGATGCATATGAGTTGCCTTCTCATCATTAGACGGTGTCTGTGGCAGACTTACTAAATTCAAAGAAATCCGAAAGTCTCTGGGTCTGGAGCGTACCCGACAGCAGTCTCACACTGTGGAGAGTATCCGGCCTGCAGTAATTGACCTACGCAAGATGTACCCCAATGCTGGCATGCGAGAGATGCGCAGCCTCCTTTTTCATGAACATGGCATGGCTGTGTCACGGTGCGCTCTTCCATTAATCTGGCAGTTGCACTCACCAAGCCTATACCATGCAGGCATGTCATGGTATTATACTTTTGCACGTATGAGCCTCAGCTACTCAGGAAGTGGATTGCAAATCGGCTGAGACGGCGACATTTTTGGGCTGCTGGAGTCAATGATATATGGACAGTCGACCAGCACGATAAGTGGTTGAGATTTGGACTTGCACTACACATCGGTGTCGAGCCATTCTCAGGATGAATACTATGGCTGAAGGTTTGGTATACTAATCGGAATCCGCAGCTTATCTTGTCATACTATCTGGAGACTGTACAGCAACTCAAGTGTATGTATCTGATTCATTGTCTCTCCAGTGAATGAAGTCAGTGATACTCAAACTTGAATAGTTGTTCCCATGGTCACTCAGAGTGACCCAGGAACAGAGAACTTCGGAATAGCAAATGTGCAAACAATGCTACAGCAGATGCACGACCCCAATCTTACTGGTTTTGTCCAACACCGGTGGATGCGAAGTAAAAAGAACATTGTTCCTGAGATTGCTTGGTCTCAGTTCCAGCAGCGATTTGCCCCAGGTTTTGAGGCACTGTTGGATGAAGGGGTAGATGAGGGGTGGTATGACACCCACAATACATTGCAGGTGTAAGCCCATTACTTGACTGATATGACTTACTTATGGTTTCAATGGGCCCAGCATGCTATTTTGGTGGCTATTTATTCCGTGGCTCCAACAAGAGTTGGACAGCTACGTGTTCCGCGTAAATAACACTCAGAAGTGGCTTGACAAAAACAAGGTAGGTAATGCTTGAGCGCCTGCATTGCCTTGAACTTATTCGCGTGGCTGTAACAGATTCTCCCACATGGTGTTCCAGAACTGATCCATCGCTGTGCAGCGGACTATGATGCACTGGATTTCAAGGTGACCGTCACCCAGGAAGCGATTGACACTGTGCGCAGGCTTTACATTGACTCTGACCACTGGGTCTTCGACTTGTTGCCAGCACCTCTTTGTGCCCACATTGAGCGATGCTACAATCTATTAGGGCGCCCTCCAATAGGGCGTGATTCAGTCTGGGGCGTCTATCTTCAAATTCTCAACATGTTACAGCAGGATCAAGATACTATTCCTGAAGTGCTTCGGGAGCTCGACAGCGACACTACTGATGCAGACCATAATGACAATGGAGGTGTACCTCTTATAGAGGGGTTGCATGATCTCCATGAGCAGGGAGGTTATTACGGTGGGGTTGCAAATGGTTTGGGTCCAGGTATGTTGTTCCGTCAAATGTTTGATGTCACTGACTACTAGTGGTGGTATAGAAGACTTTCTTGACAATCGTGATGAAGACCCTATGGCGGAAATAAATGAGATCGACGCAGATCCTGAACTTTGGGTCGACGCATTTTCATCAACCAGTGAGTCTGCCAATGGGGAAGATTCGGCAGAAGAGGTCAACGCTCCCTTATGATGTTTTTTCGCACTGTTTTCTAGTTATTTACTACATGACTCTTCTTGGCTTCATACCAATTCACGCTGTTTTCCCCATGCCAGTTTTCTTGGACGTCATTACTGCATGATACTGTATGCCGAGCCTACATATTTGGTTTATCTACTTCATGCGATGCGTCATCTGTAACGTGCTTTGATGTTAGTTATCCTTCACGGCGGTGTTTGGTGTCCTCGCCTCATCGGTGCCCATATTTAGCATTGACTGAGGCGCGACCGTTAGGCATTCCATACGATCACGTTGTGGCAGGCGGTCTCATCGCGCTGCGCACAAGCGGCAACTTGCCTAACGCGGTAGTTGTGGCCTTTGCTGTATAGCACTGCCAGCCCGGCAGTGCACAATATCGGCGGTGGGTCAGCGCTAGCTTCCACAGCCCCAAGCCAGTCCTAAGTCTAGAACACCACCATGACCTCCTTGGAAGGCATCTGACACACCCGACTCAGTGGCCCAATTTGGTCTCGGCTTGGCTGCCATTTCCATATGTTTGTTGTCTCTGAATCTTCTTTCCTCGTTGCCTCTAATCCCTCACTGGATTTTTTTTCGCCACCTGCCTTCCTGAATCTGATCACGTGCGACATACTTGGATGATGGCCACGACAATGGTCCCCGCGGTACTTCTTGTGGTAATGCTCTCCTATGCATCTATCGTCAGCTCACCAAGCTGACGCCACCTGCGCTGTTGCCTCCTGAACCGAAGCTGCTCCCGGGTCTGGGCAACGTTACCGATCTCAGCACAAAGCAGCTCTGGCTTTTGGCCAAATGATGGCAAAGCAATATGGTGCGTCACCTCATTTCGGGTTCGCATGATGTGACATACTGCAACGCCGGCACTGATTTTTGGGTGGGATAGGTCCTATCATGTATCTGCATATCGTTGATCAGGAGCTCGTTTTCCTGAACACTCCCAGAAGTGTCGTTCGATCTGATAGATAAACACGGCGATATGCTCTGAAAAACCTGGCAGGGGAGGTGTACGTCTGCCTGATCTCCCTCCCATCTGCTCACGATCTCATTTTACACCATATGACGATCAGTCACGCCTTCAACGGAGGCTGATGCAAGCTGCACTCGGACCATCCAGTATCAAATACTACCAGCCGTTACTCAAGCGTGCAATGAAGCTGTTTCTCAAAGGGCTTCTTGACGATCCTTACAAGTTTCGTTCTATCCAGCCGTGGGTAATCCTGACACACGGAAGGTCAGTGCATTTGGTGTTGGTGTGTCGACCACCTCTCAATCTAATGGTTGACTACATATCTTCCTGTTTCTATAGCTTATTTTCTGTGACTGATTGCCCCCTTGCATCGGCACAGCCCTGCACATTATCACTAGCAGCAGCGGCTGCATGTAGACCCATTCTCCATCAAACGCATGCACGGCAACGTTGCATACTGTGGCCACCTTTATGAACCCGTTGTGCTGGAGTTCAAGGAACGACGTAGACATGGTGCACCCTCAGCACTAGAGGAGGAGGAGCCTAAAGTGCGTATCTCGTTTTGTTCCGCACAACATTTGGATCCTCACCCGAACTAAACAGACATCTGCATTCCACTTCTTGCGTGACTATGAGACCGTCAAGATCGAGCAGGAAGTGCCTAACGAATTCCTCCTGGTGATTGACGATGGAAACACCCAACCGAATGTCTCCGGTACCGGGGAGGAATGTGTTAAGGGTGCATATTACAAGAACATCGAACGGAAGATGACTCTCAAGAAGAAGCGAACGAATGTGAGTGGCCACTGCAACCATCTGTACCTGAAGCTTATCGCGTTCTTTGCAGGCCATGGAGGCCTATGTAGACAAGTGGCAAGTGGTACACATCTCACATGTACCAATGAGCAAAGAGGAACTGGACGAGCGAGAAGAGCTCCTTGCAGAAGTCACCGACCCCACCTTCTTGCTCAACCGAGATGACGTAGATGCAGATGGTGAGATTGATGTTGATGCTTTAGGGCATCAGGCGTCTACAGGGGCCATTGGTGAAAGGGCAGATGTCATGGCCGATATATTCTGATATCCAATTTGTTGTACTCAGTTATTTCAACCTCATTTTGCGAAGACACAGCCTTTTCCGAGATGGCGTGATGACGAGGAAAGCTGGAAATGGTAATGCAACGCTGGTATTCCAGCAATACGGTAGGAGACAGCGCAAGGTGGACTGGTGAATCCCATTCATCATGATCATAAACGAGTTGGCAGCTGGCCCATGTGTCCGACTAGCTGGCTAAGGCTGAAAACCCTCAGCGAACTTGCCCACGGTCACTCGCATAAAATGTCTTCAACACAAGTTCCTGGCATTTCGTCGATAGACTCACGTAAATGGCAAATTTGCTGTATATTAACATATAATTTCGATTCGACCACTGACAAACACTAGGCAGCTCCAGCTTATGTAGCTGAAAATGTGCCAGTTGAAACTGTCTAAAGTTAGGTACTTATGAGTCGATAACTCGCAACTTCCGGGGTGTCCCACGTGCCGACGACCAATGATCGATTCATGATCGATGAGTATTCTTCCGGATCGGAAGCAAACACTGTTCCTCCGCTCAGAACTCGACCAATTCCCTTTGCTCATTTCTTCTCTGACTTCACTTCGCACTTATGGGTGAGCATAATCAACTCCCTACCACAGCTTTTGCCCCGCAACCACAATGTACTCAGAAAAGATAGAGATCAGACGACTCAGAATCGCACTCGTCTGGTTCAAACAAATGTGAATGCGTCTTCATAAATCGTGAGTGGTAACGTGGGGTACACTGGAGGAATCGTTAAACATTTCTGTGCAGACATTCGTGCCACAAATGTTGTGTCTGGCCTCTGTCGTGTGTCGGCAGGCTTCTATATTATAGTAGAAATCGATTGGAAGAACACAAAAACTTCAAATAAACCTATGTTGGTCGGCAAGAACATGGTGGAATGGGATGAATGGATCCTTCTGTGAGTCACTACCCTACTAACCTTCGTTATTCCTACTGAGCATGGTCTAGACCATCGAAGCAATCATCTTCCATTTTGTTCAAGGTCTATCCATCCTTCGAGTCTGGACCAAGGCGCAGAAAAGATGTATTACTCCGCCGATTCAATAGCAATGAAGAGGTCCAGTGTGAACAACTCTATCGCTGTTATACTCACTCTCTGATATCACGTTGTAGCTATCACCCTCTGGATAAAGAACTTTGCAATCGAGTTCGTCATCCAGAATCATCGCTGAACGATGCGTTTGCAACGTCAGTGAATTCACACCCAGACTTGACGTGAGGATCTGTTCACCTCATTGTTGATGCATACTAATTTCTACGCTACTCTTTGATTCATAGGTATAGGTCACATCCTGCCTCTTAATGCGATTCAATCACACATGAATTTCCCCTTCCAAACTAGTACCAGACTCACTCGGCCAGGTCGACTACACCACACCACCCCATCTCCCTCTTGAACCGTCTGACCCACTAATGCTAGACTATGGCTTGTACGAGAGCACGAGCATCAAGGTGTGTCCATCATGCAATCAAGCGTTGATTCAACTTGCTGTCTCTGACTGTTGTTTTAGATTCAGATACTCAAGACGATGATCGAGGTTCACAGCAATTCTCTTCAGCCGGTGATCATGATAGACTGATGCCTTCATCTTCAGGCCGCCCGCATGTCGCTCCGCATTGACAATGTCATATAGGCCACACATAAAGAGGAGCAACAGGTCCTCCACCAGAAGAGATGGCTGAATGAAAAGCACACGAGTGGCGATGTGCTTCTAAGTAGATATACATGAGATATTATCACAACAACTACTCAACATGTGTCTCATAAATACTGACAACACGGCAGATGTATCTGTCTTGTGCAGGAGCTTGTTGTGAGCAAAAATGGAAGCACACTAGAAGTTGACCATGAACTATATAGTAGATACAACTGCTTCGATACCAGTATCATCAGAGCTTTGTTTCGGTTTAAGTAAAAGCTGCATGCCAGCAATGACACGTTCAAAAAATCCTTTCTGCTCGACTCCAAAGCCATCCACTTTATCCTGTAGGCCCTGGACCTTGACCTCCACACCGTTCACCCTTTGACCTATGGCTGCCACATCGTGTTTGTCAGCCTTCACCCCCATCGTGGTGTGCAGCAGGTCGTAGACTGCATCCAGCACCCTGCTGGATCCTTTTTGATCAATTTTGATCTCATCCATTTTCGCCTCTAACATATCCAGTTTTGTTTCGATACGAGCAAGTTGAGTGTCGTGCCGCTGAACTACACCCCAAACTTGTTCAATGGGAACACTTCCTTGTGCCCTACTAGCAGGGTTCACACCAAATGTATTGGTGGAGCCTGCATTTGACAGATGCTCCGAGTCTGTGTCTATCATAATCATTAACCATGACTAATCTGATGAGGCAGCCACTCACCGTTATGATCTTCACTGTCAGGGCTGTTCATGCCCTCAGTAGGATCAGTGGAATTAGGGTACATGTGCCAGTGGGACACTTTGTTGTCAGGATTAGTGAGATTGGGTGATGATAGTGGAGTTGTGGATTCTGTTCCAGCTAGGCATAAGCTTCAACATTGTTGTGGTGATGCATTAGGTAAGCAGTCCATGTGGTACCATTAGTAGGGAACCTCCCACATGGATTCCTGTCCTAGTCATCCTGTTGAGATTTGATAAGCAATACTGATGAAAGGATTGCTGAAAGTTGTATCTGCAAGTGTTCCATTGTCATGGTGGCTCTTGAGCTCGACAGACTGTGATTTTTCTCTGTTGTATGTGGATGAGTGAAGCCATGTCATGTCCACAGAAACCATCCATACCAGGTCAAGATCAAAGCAGCTGAACTCCTAATTGACCAAAAGATGCACAATCTAATTATATGTCATCTGAGTCCCTCTTGCTAGGATGGGTGATGAACAGGATCCCAGGCTGCTTCAGGAATAATTCCAGTTGCTTCATGAGCTGACAAGCCATGTTGGTGAAGTCATCAAGGTCATGGCAAGAAATAGGTCAGGTCAAGGTGCAGCATGAGGGAACATACAGTGTGTACTAGTATCATCAACTGTCTTTTTCTGTTTTTGATTGCTCATGTTGCATTTCTAGTCACCTATGTACTTTGACTCTTGTCATTGACATTGCCATGCTCACATCCTCACACTGCATTGTGCTCTGGTTGGACAGCTACACAGTTCACAGGTTTTTGTAACTAGATGCTGGTTAGATTAATATTCTTTTTGCTAAAAACTGAAATATTATAACCCTTGAAATCCCCAAACCTTGATTCTCCACATGGAACCTATATACTTTAATGTGAAGAATCAAGATTTTGGAATTTCACATACAGTGGCTCAAACACCTGTCCCAATGTTTGCATGTTTTTCACTAATTGAAATTTACTAACTCTACAGGTAGTCCAAAGCCTTAATTATTGGTAGAGGGAAGGAAGCCCCTGCTCTTAGCTACAAAACTATCTCTTGGTCAACATATTTGGATAGGATCTGGTGGAATAGTGGTCATATCAAAATGACAACTCATTGGGACAGTTGTTTGACTTTGAACTTCTATTACATATATCTGTTATGGTTTTCTCTTTTCTTCATTCACATATTATTCTTGTCACAGACTATTCTTGTATATGTATTTGGAGAGGCAATATTGTCTCTTGTTACACTGGTTCTGATTACCTTTTGGTCACTGGTCCTACTGCCTTATTCTTCTCTCATCTTTAGTCTCTATTGTTCATTGGACTTACTACTCCATTGCTGCTTCTCTCACAATGGCTAGTGTTGTCCTTACTTCCAGAATAGTCCATATGCTCTCCCTTTTCCTTATTCATCTTGTTGGTCTGTACATGTTGTCTAGGTCCATAAATACTCATCTTGATTGTACTCATATCTCAATCTTGTTCTATGCAATATAAGCATCACTTGATTCACCCCTCGAGTCCTCTGAGTTTACCCTTGAATCCCTCCCAACCCTCCATTCTTCTACTTCTACTGAGATAGTCAGATGTTGGTCTCTTTATGAGTATCACCTGATTGTATCTCCATCTATCTCCATCTGTTAAGATGTTGGTCGCTTTATGAGTATCATCTTAATGAATCTTCTGAGTTACAGAAGGAACCATTTGTACAGTGGCTCAAACAACTGTCCCAATGTTTGCATGTTTTTCACTAATTGAAATGTACTAACTCTACAGGTAGTCCAAGGCCTTAACTATTGGTAGATGGAATGTATCAGGAATGACCCTGATAGCGCAGTTGGGCAAAGGGAGGTCTCTGGTGGAAGAACTCACCAGGTAGAGGACTATGGGTAGTAGTCAAGTCTCTGAGAGATAACTCAGGGAGGAGTTAGAATGAAGAGAGGTAAAATGTTCTTATTGAAGATGGGCGAAAGGCCTCATCTTATATAGGGTATAGAAGTATTTGTACTTGTATATGTATCTCCTATATATATCTGATCATGTGAGTGATCAGTAAGTGGGTAGGTAATGGCTTATGAGTAATCTGCAGTAGTACCAGTAAGCCAACCAATGGTATAAAATACCTCTTATCTCATGAATGAGTAAGGTGCATGATATGAATAGCGTAAGCACAATCATCATGATAAGATCATGTGATGTGGTCTAGAATCATGGTCTAGAATTGAAGATTAATAATAGAATACCATGATTCTCAACACTCCTCCTCGCTGTTCATGTTTGTGATAATGGGGATTTGATGAGTTGCAATTGATTCCTGCCTTCTTCAAACTTCTGTTTCCCAAGATTCTTCGTGAAGATATCAGCGAATTGCTGATTTGTTGGGACATAGTAGATCTGGATCTCTCCAAATTCTACTGCTTCATGGACATAGTGTTCTGGGATTCGAAGGTGTTTGGTATGACCTTCTTGAACAGGGTTTGAGGCAAGGAATATAGCTCCTTGATTATCAACACAGAAAGGAATGGGGGATAGCTTGAAACCAATCTCTTCATAGACGTTTCGAAGCCAAGCAGCTTGTCTAGCAGCTTCAGTCATTCTGCAAAACTCTGCTTTGGTGGAGGAAAGTTGAACTCTCTTCTGTCTCCTAGATAGCCAGGAAATGGGACCATTTGCATTGAATATGACATAGCCAGTGGTGGAGCAAGACGTTTCAATGTCTCCGGCCCAATCAGTATCAGAATAGACTATCAGTCCAAACTGATTACCAGTCACAGAATATTTGATACAGAGATTTTTCATCGTTGAAAGGTACTTCACAACATGCATGAGTTTCAACAGATGTTCTTCTGATGGATTGGAAGAGAACTGTGACATCTTGATGACTGCAAAGGCTAGGTCTGGTCTTGTTCCCAGCATAATAAATAACACTGATCCAATGATTGACTGATAGAGACTTCGAAGAGCAGGAGTTGCAACTGGACCTTGGTTTGGTCTCGGATTATATCTGGTGGGTAAAGGAGTATAGACCGGTTTACAATTCTCTTGACCAAATCATTTGATGACTTTCTCTGCATAGCAGGTTTGGTCAAGGATCATAGAACCTTTCTGGTCATATGTTATCCTGATACCCAAATACTCTTTAGCTTCTCCAAGGTCATGGCATTCCCATCATTTCATGAACTTGTTTTTATGTTTGAGGAGCAGCTTGGTATCGTTACCAATAAAAAGACCGTCATCAACATATATCAAAAATAAAATGATTGCTTCACTGATGGATTTAAAGTATAGTCCAGGGACTGAAGTGGAATGGGTGAAGCCCATCTCCTGGAGTGATTTGTGCAACTCTTTATTCCATTCGAGTGCAGCTTGCTTGAGACCATAGATGGCTCTAAGCAGACGACAGACCTTCTTCTCTTGACCTTTGACTATGAATCCTTCTGGTTGTTCCATGTAGAGCTATGGGAAAGATGCATGAACAAGAACTACCTGCCTCCACTAAACAGGCTACAACTGTACTAGGCAAGATCCATACTGACCTAGTTGAACTGCTGACTTTGTCGTGGATCAAGGCCAAATGGATCATGACTTTCATAGACAATTATTCTGGCTTCACCACCTGTGCCTTTCTTGCACGGAAGTCTGACACTTCCACCCAGTTTAAAGCACTGGTTGCTTGGGCCGAGACCCAAATGGGTTACACACTCCGCTCTGTTCGCTCAGATCAAGGAGGGGAATATCTTAATCAAGATCTTTCGGCGTTCTTTATGACCAAAGGGATTGTTCACCGGACAGCCATTCCACACCTCCCACAGCAGAATGGAAGAGCAGAAAGGTTTAACAGGACCATTCTAGAGAAAGCAGAAGCCATGAGACACCATGCTGGATTACCTGATATCTTCTGGCAAGACATGGTTGAAACCACCCTTCATATACACAATCGTCAACCCATGCAAAGAATCAATTGGAGAACACCCATAGAACTCTGGAGTGGAAACATTCCAGACATATCATACTTCAAGATGTTTGGGTCACAAGCCTACATATTCATTCCTAAAGACCAACAAGTCAGCAAGTTGAAACCCAAGGCAGAGGAGATGACATTTATTGGATATGAGTCCAACACCAAGGCTTATAGATTCTGGTCAAAATCTAGAAGACGTATTATCATCTCTTCAACTGCCATGTTCAATGAGTTCATATTTCCACATCGTCCCAGAGAACCATACAACAAACTACCCAACCATCCGCCTTCACGAGATGAAGATCATGACAACATCGAATTCTGAGACAAAGACCTACAAGAGAAGGACACTTCTCTACCTATAGGGATAAGGGTCAGAGCTCAAGGAGATCTGCATCAAGCACCACTCCCTCAAGATCAGAGATTGCAACACTCTGGATCATCAAGATCATCAACACCTTCCACTCACCATTCATCACATGACTCTCACCATTCCCACCATTCTGATATGGATGAGGAACCCAATCCACCCACAATGGATCCACCACCTAGAGCACCATCACCGATAGAGGTTGACTCTAGACCACCTCCTAACTATCCTGGGGCGCTTAGACAACCATCTAAGATGCCTAGACCATCCTTATGGCTACCACCCAGACGAGCTAAGATGGGGTGGGACATGGAGCATAGACAGCTACCACACCAGAGGAGACCAGATTGAGCAAGGTTTGAGAGCCATCGAGAGGAACAGGAGAGACAATCATCCCCTGAACCTAGACGATCCAGAAGAGCTAAGAAGCCTATGTTGAAACTGGATAATGCCTACAGAGATAGACCACCTGTCAATATTGAGAGAGACTTGAAGGCAGGAAAGGATCTACTTTAGGAGGAGTCATCAAAACTGAGCAAAGACTCAAGACCAACCAACAAGCAAGATGACTTAGGTCAGATGTATAGTGCTCAATGGTTTCAGGTTCATGCAGTAGCAGCTGCACATGCCATTGGGATACCAGTTCATTACTGAGATGTGGCCATGAATCTATGAAGGAAGAGATGGAATCATTGAAGAAGAGAGAAGTATGGGAACTTACAGATCTACCACTGGGATGGATGCCCATTATGGGAAGATGGACATATGTTGTCAAGCCAAATGGACACAAGAAGTCACAATTTGTCGCTAAAGGCTTTACACAAGTCTTTGGATTGGATTATGAACATACCTTTGCACCAGTACCCCACTTTGAAACAGCCAGGTTACTATTTGCCATCACATGCCAACAGAATTGGCTTATACATGCACCGGATGTTGTGACTGCATTCCTCTTCAGACAGCTTGACAAAGAGATCTACATGAAGCAACCAGAAGGTTTTGTTCAACAGGGACAGGAGAAAAAAGTTTGCCAATTAAAGAGAGCAATATATGAATTGAAGCAGGCAGCACTTCAATGGAACAAGGCTCTACACAAGACTCTACTGGAATTTGGCTATTGCTGTTCTTATTTAGATCCAGGAGTCTATATCAAATTCATTAAAGAAGATATCATTGTTCTTATCATCTATGTTGACGACACCCTCTTCATGGGCAACAACAATATTCTCATCCTCATAGAGAAAGCTATCTTCATGAAATGATGGGAATCACGAGATCTAGGTGAAGTGAAGGAATACCTCAACATGAGGATCACCAGGGATCGCACTGCTTGCACCCTGAGACTTGATCAAATCAAGTATATTGAGAAGATCATCAAGCGTTTCAGTCTAGAAAACGCTAAGCCTACTAGGACACCATTACCATCAGGCTATAACCCTTCACCAGCACCAGATGACTACACTGCCACAGTCAAACTATGCACAGAATATCAGTCCATCATTGGTTCTATCCTATATGCTATGCTGGAAACCAGACCTGATATTGCTTTCACTGTTATCAAGATATCACAGTTTTCAGCAAACCCTACCGAGAAGCATAAACTGATGGCATTATACATCATTTGCTACCTCCTTGGCACAAAGACACTTTGATTGCTATACAAGGGGAGAACACCAGAGACAAAGAAAGGGTTTTTATCCTACAGCGACACTGATTGGGCCGGAGACTTGGAGACTAGAAGATCTACCACCAGATATGCTATCCAGTTTGCAGATTGCATTGTCTCCTGGCTATTGAGATGGCAGAAGCACATAGTACATTCCTCAACAGAAGCCAAGTATATTGTAATGACAGAAGTTGCAAAGCAAGTTGCATGGATTTGGAATCTTTTATCCGAACTTGATTTTACACTCAAAGCAGTACCACTACTAGTGGATAACCAAGGTGCAATCTTTCTCACTTCAAACCCAGCTCAAGAAGGACAATCCAAGCACATTGGAATCTCATACCATTATATCCGAGATGCTGTCCAGGAGTTTGGAGAGATATCCTTGTTCTATGTCCCTATACAAGAGCAACTCATAGATATCTTCACAAAGAACCTCACATGGCAGAAGTTCGAGCTGAACCACACTCACATTGGACTCACAGCATATTCCAAATTGCAATTGAAATAGCAAGGAGGAGTATCAGGAATCATGGTATTCATATCATATCTTTCTTATTAACTACCATGATTCTAGGCAGGCCTGGACAGAGGCCATTACGCTATATCTATTACTCATCATATACAGTATGACATCATAGATAACAGATATCTTATCCTCCAATAGGATGACAGCTGACTGAGAAGTGTCTTGGCATTACCAAGACTATATCAAATACATTACAAATGTATTACTGATACATTCCATGACATTCTCTAATGTTCCATGGACTTACCTATTACAATAGAGATGTACATACATACATACAGACACAGTCCACTATAAGTAGGACCAACCCACACTCTCACAATATAAGTCTTATTCCTACTTGGAATCCAGTCAGCTACATCAAGGACTTTGCTATACACTTTACAACCCTCACTACTCCTAGAAGTGAGTATCTCCCACTTCAGGCCCACTCTTTCCCTTTGTTGCCCTCAGCTGCACACATGGATATACCTGTGGTATTTCCATACTCATGACATAGTCCACTCGTGGACTGACAGTCCACCACATCACCCCTGTCTCCATCCTCTGATGTCACCACAGATTCCCCTTAGCCAAGTCCAACTTCAGACCCTCTTCTCAGCCTGGCCTCACACCCATGCCATGCACTGTTCCCATTGGGCCTCACCCCAAACATGTACACTGCCCTCAGACTCCCCCATCCTTGGTCCCAGCCCATCGGTTCTCCAACAGAACCTGTCCCAGTCACTTGGCTCCCCAGCTGAGCTCTGGCCTCCTGACTGGACCCTATGCCAGATCCTCAGTAGGATTACTCATGTATCCATGAACATCTCCTATCTGAGTCCCATCATTGACAATGGTGTGTGTGCCTTTCCTTAGCTTTAGCCTTTCTTAGAACCTCACTGTAGAGATCCGAGGATCTCTGTTCTCATATCAGAACATATCTGAGGTCTATCTGATCTGTCCATGCCAGTCCGAAGTCAATCTGGTCAATCTGTGTCAATCCGGTCCATGCTGTCTTAGTCTGGTCTGCATCAGTTTTATCTTATCACTTCGTAGTACTTTTGATATACCCTTTTGCAGTCTTGGACATATGTCACCATCATTGTTACACATCATCTTGTATTTCCTCTGCTTTTTAGAGTTCATATGTTGTTTACACATCAACCCTTCACAGTCCGGGATATGCCCAGACTATAAAGTCTTGTACATCTGGTTTGGAATACATCTTACCTTTTGGGGGATCATCTTTTGGCATGTATTTTCTGCATCACACATCCACTCATCTGCATGTCTTCATCATCTTCACCATCACCAACCACCTTTCACCTTGGACTAACGAGTCTGGACTATCACTCATACCATCAGACTACCTTTTCCCAGTCCAGACCATCTTCGGACCATCCCATCCATAGACCACTCCTATCCGGCATTCCACCTCTGCCTTTTGGACCTTCTTATAGGGACAGACAAACATACCCTTCACATATAGGAAAGTTACCACCAAACTTTCCATTGTTTCTACATCACCTTGCATATCCTTTTTATTACCACCAAAGGCAATGCTTCTCTCGCTTAGCTGAGATTATCGATCAATAGGACGGTTCCTGATCAACAGATCTGCAGCACATATGACTCATTTCATTTACTCATTCAATGAGTCATACTTCACCATTTCCTTTAGAGATGTGCACCCCTCATCTATTTGGCATATCTCCTTTACTTAGCCATACCACAGCTGGTTTCCCTTACTTAGACACCCAGTCTGTGCACACACTTGACCCCTATATAATAGGCACTCCATAGTCCTTGATACCTTAGCTTAGTCTATCTGAATCACCATACCACCTTAGATTCTTAGACTCACTGATAATACCACCACCTTCCCTTTGACTCTTATCTGGAAGGCCACCTTGCCCCTTGACCACACACTGACCATGTAGCCCTAGAACATGAGAACTCATCTTCTCATGCCACTTTCACCTCTGGTAGTCTACCAACCTGGACTACCATAGCCTGAGTCCTAGATGGTGTGTTCCCCTTAGGTCTATGCATGACCCTGCCCAGGCCACATGTAACAAAGAGTACCTAGTGGACCACATCTTACATCACAGAGGAACTCCATCCTGATGGCAGTTCCTGGTCTGATGGAAAGGGTATACTGCAGATAATGACTCCTGGGAACCAGAACAGAACCTAAAAAATTCCAAACTCCTCCTCAATGACTATAAGAAACATCACCCCAAGGACTTCCCTCCCTTAGGGTAACTCCTACTACTCCATCTTTGACCCACTTGCAATGCCCTGCTCCAATGTACCTGAAATCATCCTTCCCACCATCCCTCACTCTTCGCTCCCTCCTCCTTTCAAAGTTCTGTTGATTCCCTACTTGAAACTGCTTCATCTCTCACTCTCTCTGATCATCCTACTGATAGTTCTCATCTCTCTTCTCCTACCTATGATAGTCCTTCTCTGTTGGATTGTCTCTCAGATGTTCCTTCTAACAACTTTTATGCTATGCCTTCTTCCCATCTAGACTCCCCCCATATGATCATCGATGACACCTCCTCCCTGGTCTCCTGTGTTGCCACCCCTGGATGGGGAACCAGAGACACCCTTGCAGCCCTTGTCACCCATGAACCTCCTGTTCACCTTCCCCCATGCCATTGTCTCAGTGGATATCCCTGAGCATGCCCACCACCTCCATCCTGGCCTACCTTCTGAAACTCAAGCCTGGACCTTGTTAAGGTTCATTTGGGACCCCCACTTTGCCATCCCCATCAGAGCATACTTGGACCAAGGCTCAATCCTCCATTCTCTTTATCTCACTGCACTGCAGGTAGCACATATCACCAACATCTGCCATGCTCTCTCAGTGGATGCCCATGCTGCAGTCCATGACCACATCCTTGTGAATATCCAATGAGAGATGGAGGATAACCTTGTTAATGCCTTTTACCAGCTTGGCATGCTTGAGTTCATGGAAGACCTGGATTGCTATCTTCATGACCTGGCATTATACACTCATCTCACCTCCCCCACAGCTGCATCAACCCCATCCACATCCTTCAAGCCACTCAATTCTGAGGAATTAGAAGTCGTAAACTGAGTAGAGGCCTGATGGACAGGTAATTTTGGGAATACCCCTCTTCCTTCATCTTACCCACACTTTCATGAGGCATACTTCCAGTGTCACCACCTCTGTTATCAGCATGTCAACTGTGGGGTCTATCAGTGCCTGCTATGCTACCATTTCCATCCTGGCCACACTCAGTACCAGTGCCCTTTGTGCTGCTCTCCTCTGCTGTCCTCACCCTCTACCTCTTCCACTTCCTCACACTCATCTCACCACTCCTCTCCCCACCACTCCTCTCCCCACTACTCCTGCTCCTCCACCTGCTGTGGACGAGTTTCCTTCTAGATGGTCCTCTGCCACCCATGCTGCTGCTCCCACTCTCCAAGTTTGGACTGTGATGTGGACAATAACATCTGGGATGACACAGCCTTTGCCAATGTGATCAGTTTTCCTGCTATGGGATCCTGTGACCTCTAGGTCTTTGATGGTGTCTTGACCCTTGTAGGGGAGTAATGTTACATTTTATTCCTTTCCTTTCCTTCCTCTGTTCCCTATGCCTAGCCTTGCTCACCTTGCTGTTCAAGCCCCGCCAGATAAGCTCTTTTCCTTGTATTATTTATACATGCTCCATGGAATTCCATCGTATTCAATGGTACAATTCCTTGTATTACTCATACTCATTGACAGAATCTAGGAGAAAGCAGGAGTTGCCCAATACTATAGTACATTAGCTAGGAATGAAAAACTAAGTGAAAAGTAACTCACCTCAGCCACTGCCTAAGATAGGCAAAAATGACTGAGCATATCCTCCCTCATTCCCCTGCTTTGATGCTTATACATCCTCCCTCACGCCCTTGCTTCAATGCTTACACATCCTCCCTTGTGCCCTCACTTCAATGCTTATGCATTCTCCCTTGTGCCTTCAATTTAATGCTTATGCATCCTCCCTCATGCCCTTGCTTCAATGCTTACACATCCTTCCTTGTGCCCTTGCTTCAATGCTTATGCATCCTCCCTTATGCCCTTGCTTCAATGCTTACACATCCTCCTTTGTGCCCTTGCTTCAACATGTACACATCCTCCTTCATGCTCCTGCTTCAATGTGTTATGATTGACCTGTTTATTTCTTTATCTTTGCTTTTTCCTTGCTTAGTCTCAATGGACTCTCATCCATCTCATCTGGCCTTACACAGAACTACCCTACAGTATGAAGACTCTCACCCTTCAGACCCTATATCTCATCTCTAACTAATGACCCCACTGTCATTCATTGCTTTAGATTGTTCCAACCATCTTCTCATTTCATGATAATCTTTGATCAATGGCTGCTTCTGATCGACAGATCTGCAGTGGATACAGTGGGCAACAAAAATGTTGCAATACCTAACCCCAAACCGGGGCACGCAGCGCCCCGCAATCACATGTGGGAATTTCACTTCGCTTTGGTGGGAACAAATAAACTACATACTCTTGGCTACAACATTGCCCCCTGGGTCATGTGATTTGGTCCAGTGTCTGTGGAGATATAGCCATTTTCGCAC
>JBBPSV010000013.1:0-62502 GCA_038093795.1 Retiboletus fuscus
TGCCCATTTCCTACCATCAGACCCAATGCGATTGATTTTGGTCTCATCTGACCATATTACATGCTTCCAATCATCCACAGTCCAGTCCTTGTGGGCTAAAGCAAAATCCAACCTTGCCCTTCTATGACGCTGGTGAAGAAGAGGGCGTTTTTGCTTTACCACAGCCTTCATACCAGCTTTCTTAAGGTGACAGCGAATGGTCTGGGGGGAGATGGATTGGTTCTTGACATCCTGGAGTGTCCTAGTGATCTGGACTGCATTTTCAGCCTTTCCAGTGCCCAGAAGTTGAATAGCATGACACATATCAGTAGGAGTAATGATGGATGGATGACCAGCAGAGGGTTTGGCAAGGTCAGGGCAGTGTTTGGAGCGAATACGACTGATGGTAGAGTGATTGACACCAGTAGAGGAGGAGATCTGGTGAGTGGATTGACCCAATTTGTTACGTTTTCTTTTCCTTTTGTTCCCCTTTCACTACGCTCCACCTTATGCCTATTTCTTTCGCTGTGGACCTACTTGTCTCGCCGTTTGAGCCCCGCTTGACGATACCTCTCTACCATTGTATTACTCATATGTTCTCTGACATTCCATCGACTTCAATGCCATGTATGCACTGACTCACCCTTGTTCCTCAGTGCTCCATCTAGTTCTATTACTTTACCACGGCTCGTCTATTTAAACCGTAGCACTCAACCTGTAATACCAAGCTTGATCTTCTCAATTCTATGAGTTACTGTGGACACTGTCTGATCCCAGTCTCCATCCTTGTCCACCCTTCGCTTCCACAGCAAGGGCAGCCCTCTAGTAGCACCACGGCTAGAGGTCTTAGACGTCGTCCAAGCTTCCAACACTCCCCAGTCCGCTTGACTCCTTGAGATAATGCCTAGCCTATGGCAAAGCATAACAAAAGATCAAGCTTTCCCCTCGTGTGGACTACCTCCGTTGTAGCTCCATTTCTCACTAGATTCTTGAGCGTGCTCTTTGTGAGCAGATACCTTGAATCCCCTGAACAACCATAGCTTTGCAGTGACCCACCATTGACCCTTGTTGGTCTAAACCTCGAGGACCACCCCCCACCGACCTATCCAAGTTGGAAGGACCCCAAGACTCATCTTTGTCCCTGGAATCCAATCTGGACTTAAACCTTGACACAATCTTTGGGAACGAAGAGGAACTCACCCTTCGACATCAATTCTCTTCCGGATTAACTATCCCCAGAGAACCAACCCCACTGTCCCCCACCCCTCAAACTCATAACCCTTCCTTCAGAGGTTTTCCCCTCTTGTATCCACCCCCACTAGCTGTTCCTCCCCAACCAGACATGGCCCCCACAGCCTCAAAGCCCACCAAACTCCGCCTTGGAATGCTGGAAGACTTTGATGGATCATTTGCTAAAGCTGAGGATTGGCTTGGAACCATCACATTCTACCTTGCGGTAAACTCAGAGGTCTACAATACTGATGCCAAGAAGGTAGCTTATGCCCTGTCATTCATGAAGAAAGGATCTGCGAAGGTATGGGCCGCTACTTTCAGGCAAAAGGTTCTTGTCCAAGCTACGCTAAATCTTGGGACCTTCACCGACTTTTGTGACACCTTCTCTAAATCCTTTGTTCGGAAAGACACCATCGCTTCTAGCCTTCACTGGCTTGCAACGACAAAGATGATCAAAAACAAGCATGGAGACTACTCCCCCTCCCTCACCGAATACACTGCCCGCTTCCAAAATCACGTGGCCATCTCCAAAGTCACTGATGCCAACGTCCTTATAAGTTACTTCGCCATTGGAATTCCAGAACCCCTTATGTGGAAAATCCAGAGCATGGAGACCCCTCTGGATAAAATTGAGGACTGGTATGCCAAGGCAGCCCACTTCGCTGCCATGAAAGAATGGGCTAAAGACCTAGCAAAGCGAGGAAGTGGGAAGGTTTTCCATGGTTTTCACTCCACCATGAAGTCCTCCACCCCTGACCCCAATGCTATGGATGTGGACACCGTACGTACTACCCCCATTCCAAAGTTAACCCCTGCTGAACGAAAATGGTGTATCGAGAACAACCTCTGCTTCCAATGCTGAAAAGGAGAACATCTCTCTGTCAATTGCCTGGAGTTCTCCAAAGGAAAGAAACCCTTGGTTAAGGCAGTAGCGACCTCTGACCTTCCAAAACTGGAAGAAATCCCTGATGATGTGGACGAAGACGAGGAAGGGGTGGTGGTTAGAAGAGTTTCTTTCTCCCAGGGTTTTTAAAGCAGGGACCTGCCACAACATCTACATCCCCTAGTGCCTTGGTACTTGTAACTTCTACTATGAAATCCATGCAAATCCCAGTACAAGTTATCATTCCCTCACACACCCTGCAAACCATTGACATGAGAGCCCTGATTGACAGTGGAGCAGATGTCTGCTGCATTGATTGGGGGTTCACCAAGAAACATAAAATCTTGCTAACCAAACTCGACCAACCGGTCTATGCTAGAAATGCCAACAGAACAGCTAACAACAAGGGGACCATCTGATATATTGCCAACCTCTTTGTCTCGATGGAAGGACTGGTCCACCAGGTTTCCTGCCACATCATGCACTTAAGTAAGGACAACATATTCCTCGGAATCCCCTGGCTACAGAAAGCCAACCCAACTATTGACTGGACTAAGAGGACCCTCCGAATCACCGAAACCACCAATGAATCCAAACTCCTCTTCTCCCTCCATCAAGGGGCCTACCTACGCCAGGAAAAGCTCATTGTTCCCCTGAAACCACCCCCTTGCCACATCTTTGTCAACTCGGTCCAGGATGAATGTCTCTATGCTTACAACGGCTGGGAAGACAAATGTGACTTCCTGACCCGAGCCCACGACCAATACACCGTAAACCGAATCATCCGATGCAGGTTGCGTTTCATCCCAGCCCCTGTTATCTCTCGCCTCTCTATTGCCTCCAGCCTTGCTCTTTCCCCAGAAACGCCCATTGCATCCCCCCTCCCCAAGGAGTATGCCCAATACAAAGAAGTCTTTGCAGAAGAGGCAGCCAACGTCCTCCCCCCATCTTGCCCCTATGACCATGCCATTAACCTCTGAGACAACTTCATACCCCATATCGCCAAAATCTACCCCCTCTCAGCTGATGAACAGTTAGCCACAGATAAATTCATCAATGAAAACCTAGCTTCGGGCAAGATTTCCCCCTCAAAATCCTCCCAGGCCTCTCCCTTCTTCTTCATAAAAAAGAAGGCACAACCTGGACACAAACCTGGTCTCCATCCCTGCCAGGATTACTGATGTTTGAACGAACAGACTATTCGTGACGCTTACCCCCTTCCCCTTCTCCAGGATTTCATGGACCAGATCAGAGGAGCTAAAGTGTTCACTAAGATGGACGTGTGATGGGGGTACAACAATGTTCGGATAAAAGAAGGAGACCAATGGAAGGCTGCCTTCATCACACACTGCAGACTATTCGAACCCAATGTCATGTTCTTCGGACTAACCAACTCTCCTCCCACCTTCCAACGATTTATGAACGACTCCTTCCAGGACCTCATCACGGAAGGGTGGTTAGTCGTTTATATGGATGACCTCCTTATTTTCTCTCCAGATCAGAAAACCCACACCGAACGAACCCACCAGGTACTACAACGAATGACAGAGCTCCATCTCCACCTGAAACCGGAGAAGTGCTTCTTCAACTGGGACAAAGTAGAATACTTAGGGATGATAATCCGTCCTGACGAAATTGCCATGGACCCTACCAAGTTGGACGGAATAGCCCATTGGCCTACCCCCACCTCAGTGAAAGAAGTCCGATCGTTCCTAGAGTTCGCCAATTTTTACCACAGGTTCATCCCTGATTACTTGACCATAGCCTGACCCCTCATTGACCTCACCAAAAAGACCTCCACCTGGTCTTGGGGAGACTTGTGCCAGTCCGCATTCACTCTCCTCAAAGAACGGTTTGCATCAAAACCCGTCCTCAGAGTCCTGGACCTCTCTGCTCCCTTCGCCATCTCCACCGACGCTTCCCTGTATGCCTCTGGAGGAATCCTCCTACAGGCAGATACTAATGGAGAATGGCACCCCTGCTCATACCTCTCCCAAAGTTTTGATTTGGCCCAACGAAACTATGATATCCACAACCGAGAACTCCTCACGGTCCTTCGAGTACTCAAAGCCTGGTCCCACTATTTGTGGGGGTCCCCTCATCAGGTTCAAGTATTCACTGATCATAAAAACCTCACCTACTTCCGTGAACCCCACACCTTAAATCGACGACAGGCCTGTTGGTTGCTAGACTTAGCAGACTTTGACCTCAAATTAATCCACGTACCTGGATCGCAACTCTCTGCCCCTGACACACTCTCTCAATGAGCAGACCACTTCCCAAACCATGCACAGGACAACACCCTCGTCACGTTACTTCCTCCATCCCTTTTTATCAATGTCATTGACATTTCCCTCTCTACAAAGATCTGTTCAGCCTCTGCAGCCAATCCATTTGCCCTTACCTCCCTCCAAGCCGTCGATGAAAATATCCCTTCTGCATTCCGCTCCTGGCTTTCGGATTGGCAGAATTGTGAAGGGGTACTCACATATCAAGACCAAGTGTATGTTCCCCCAGATGGAGACTTCTGAAGGGAGATCTTGCAGAGATGTCATGACCATGAGACCGCCAGCCACCCTGGTTACCTCAAAACACGCCAATTAGTCTCAGCCAAATTTTGGTGGCCCGGCCTTGCGTCCTTCATCTGGAACTATGTAGAAGGATGTGCTATCTGCCAACAGTGCAAGGCCAACACCCATCCTAGCGTTCCCCCTCTGACTCCCATTGCCACTTCTGCAACTCATCCCTTCCAAGATATCTCTGTTGACTTGATCACCAATCTCCCCACTTCAGATGGCAAAGACTCTATTGTCGTCTGGGTGGACCATGCCTTTAAAGGGGCAATATTCTGCCCAACTACCAAATCTGCTTCTGCGGCCGATATCACCTCCCTCTATTTTCATAAGGTTTACCGCCATTTTGGCCTTTTTGATTGAGTCATCTCTGATAGGGGTCCTCAGTTTGCCTCAGCGTTTGCCAAGGAAATGGGAAGGATCCTGAACTATGACCTCCGTCTTTCCACCACTTATCATCCGCAAACCGATGGGCAAACGGAGCATACAAATCAGGAGCTCGAAACCTACCTTCAGATCTTCTGTGGTGACAACCCCACCTCATGGACAGAATTCTTGACCTTCGCCAAGTTCGCCCATAACCACCGCCCCCACTCCATTACCAACCAATCCCCATTCTTTCTCCAAATGGGATATGAACCAAAATCCCTTCCCTCCATCCTTGTGTCCTCCAAACTCCCGGCAGTAGAGCTCTGCCTCTCCCAGCTCACCAAAGCAAGGAACGAAGCCCAAGCCGCCCACGAGCTTGCCAGAGCCGTCATGGCCTCCCGGACACGATGAAACTTCAAACCCTTTACCCTAGGAGATAAGGTTTGACTAGAAGCAAGGAATCTCCACTGCCTTCAGAAGGACCCTAAATTCCTCCCACGACAAGAGGGGCCATTTGAAATCACCAAGGTTCTTTCCCCACTCACCTACCACTTACGCCTCCCTAAGACCTGGAGAATTCACCCTGTTTTCCACACCTTCCTTCTCTCCCCTGCCAAAGAAACCCTTGTTCACAGCCCTAACTTCCCAAAACCCCCTCCTGACCACGTTGGCCCTGAAGAAGAATACCTCGTGGACTGCATCCTTTGTCATCAAGGCCCTCCCTCCCAACAGCGTTTCCTGATCTGTTGGAAAGGGTATTCGGCTGAAGAAGATTCCTGGGAACCTGAGCGGAATTTGAAGAATTCCAAACTCCTCCTCATTGCTTATAAAAAGCATCACCCAAAGGATTTCCCTCCTTAGCCTGCTTAACAACTCTCTTATTACAACACAATGCCCTACTCTGATGCCCCCGAAATCATCCTCCCTGTCCCTCCCTGCAGCCTTGCTCTACTGCCTTCCGAATCTTCTCATGATTCTGTCCTTGATTCTGTTACTTCTCTCACCATCTCCAACGATTCCGACGGAGGAGTTTTCCTCAGCCCAGCTCCTCACCCTAGCCTTTCTCCTTCTTGTCCTCTGTCTCCTAGCATCTCAGATATTCCTTCTACTTCTTCCTATGCTACGCCTTCTTCCGTTCTAAACCCCTGCTCCATGATCGTTGATGACACCTTGTTCCCTGCCTCCTGTGTCACCACTCCTGGCTGGGGGAGCTGCCCTGCTGTCTCCATTCCCGAGATCGCCGAACCCCCTGTTCGCCTCGCTGCCTACCTTGGCACTATCGAGTCTGTAGACCTCCCAGAACATGCTCATCGGGTCCGGCCTGACCTCCCCACAGAGGCCCAATCCCGGACCCTCCTCCACTTTATCCAGGACCCCAGGTACGCTGTCCCTATTGGGTCGCATCTTGACTATGGATTGGCACTTCACTCCCTCTACCTTGCCACCCTCCAAGTAGCTCGTATCACTTCCATTGTGCAAGCTCCCTCCACCGATGCCCATGCCACCATCTGGGATTACTCCCTCTCCCATATCCAGATGGAGATGGAGACCAACCTCATCCTGGCATTTTACCAACTCGGCATGCTCAAGTTCATGGAGGACCTCGACCGTTATCTCCAGGACCTCACCCGCTATACCCACCTTGGGTTGACCCCAGTATCCACCCCCTCAGCCTCCTCCTCCCCTTTGAATTCTGAGGAACTCAACGTCATTGAACGAATCGAAGCCTGCTGGACTGGCAACTTTGGCAATACCCCCCTTCTGTCCTCCCATCCTTGCTTTCACAAGGCATGCTTTACCTGCCACCACCTCGGTCATCAGCATGTCCAGTGTGGGGCATACCAGTGCCCGATTTGCCTCTGTTTCCGTCCTGGCCACTCTCAGTGGCAATGCCCTCTGTGCCACGCTCCTCCACTGCCCTCACCCTCTACCTCTCCTGCCTCCTCTCACTCATCGCATCCCTCCTCACCCCACCGCTCCTACCATGGACCCCGCTGCTCCCATGGTGCTTGGCACATGGTCCCCAGCCGCCCTCACCACTGCTCCCACTCTCCTGGCTTGGAGCAGGGAGTGGACAATGACATCTGGGACGACATGGCCTTTACCAATGTGACCGGCTCACCGGCTATGGGGGCCTGTGACTTGTAAGAGTCTGCAATGGTGTCTTGACCCTCGTGGGGGGGTAATGTTATATTTTCTTTTCCTTTCGTTCCCCTTTCACTACACTCCACCTTATGCCTATTTCTTTCACTGTGGACCTACTTGTCTCACCATTCGAGTCCCGCTTGACAATACCTCTCTACCATTGTATTACTCATATGTTCTCTGACATTCCATCGACTTCGATGCCATGTATGTGCTGACTCACCCTTGTTCCTCAGCATTCCATCTAGTTCTATTACTTTACCACAGCTCGTCTATTTAAACCATAGCACTCAACCTGTAACACCAAGCTTGATCTTCTCAATTCTACGAGTTACTGCAGACACCATCTGATCCCAGTCTCCATCCTTGTCCACCCTTCGCTTCCACAGCAAGGGCAGCCCTCTAGTAGCACCATGGCTAGAGGTCTTAGATGTCGTCCAAGCTTCTGACACTCCCCAGTCTGCTTGACTCCTTGAGATAATGCCTAGCCTATGGCAAAGCATAACACAATTCCAAGAAAGAGATGATTTGAGTGGTTTGATCAACAGAAAGGGATTTCATGGTGGTGGAAGTGGAATAAACAATGTTGTTTGGATGTGTTTGGATCAGGTTGAATAGTTTAAGCATCACATGACCCATTGCTGACATAATATCTCACTGGAACATGTACTTTGTATATTCTAATAGATTAGCAACAAAATTGTTGCAATGACATGATGTGCGAAAATGGCTATATCTCCACAGACACTGGACCAAATCACATGACCCAGGGGGCAATGTTGTAGCCAAGAGTATGTAGTTTATTTGTTCCCACCAAAGCGAAGTGAAATTCCCACATGTGATGGTGGGGTGCTGCACGCCCCAGTTTGGGGTTAGGTATTGCAACGTTTTTGTTGCCCACTGTATGTGTCTGCATTGATCACACCATCTATTTTGTTAATGAACTACTCCAGCAATCAACAGGTCAGTACTTCATACCCAAAAAAGTTTTCCAAGTGAGAATGCCACCTGGGAGAGAATCTGCAGAACTGACTGTTCTTACTCTAGGCCATAAGGTCTCAAAGACTATGGTTCATTCCTGCCACAGTTACATAAGCCTATCATTTATTGATCATTTGTTTTTGCTTGTCACAGAAGGGGTTTGTGGTCAATCTGGAGACAGTCATTGTCCTGGTTTCAACATTTTTCAACACATTTGAAGATCTCTGGTGCTGGGCAAGCTTTCTATAGCTTCCTCTGTTGCATTCTCCAATCTTATGCCAAATCTGCTCCAGGAGAAATCAAGCAGATGGATGGTCTACACTGTGCCCCTGATTGTATTCATGGATGATGTCTCAGGGAATATATCAAAGCAGTGGAACAAACATTATGTGATCTATATGTCAAATGGTTTACTGCCATGAAAGATGCTCAAGCAAGAGTTTTCTATTTGATTCATATCAAGTTCACCCCATGCTACTCCAATAGAGCTGATGCAAGGCATGAAAGACTTGATCCAGTACATTTCCTGCTGTAAATCATACATATCCCCCTTATGAACTTGTCTACAAGAAAAGCAGCTGATAACCCCATTATGGCATTTGATGTCAAGCATCAAGAAGAGGGCATGCTCATTCCATACAACTTGATTGTTGCAAGTGACAACCCAATGCAAGCTGAGGAGTGCAGCCATGGGGGTTTGAGATGTAACTACCTTTGCTGCACTTGCAAAGTTGGTGGTGTTACATTTTATTCCTTTTCTTTACCTATGTCTCACTTCTATCCTCTTGTCTTGCCATTCGAGTCCTGCTTGATGAGTTCTCTCTTGTGCCATATTACTCATGCTTGTTCCTTGATATTCCATCACATTTGATGGTATGATCTTTGTATTATAAATACTTGTTCTCTCTTGTTCCCTCATATTCTATATGCTTACACAATCCTTGTTAAACCATAGCACTCACATCCTATATACTAAGCTTGATCTTTTCAATCTACAAGTTACTGCAGACTTTGTCTGAGCTCCCAGTCTCAGTCCTCAACCCACTCTTTGGTACCTCACCCAAGAGTAGACTCCTAGTAGCCCCATGGCTAGGAGACCTTGACATCATCCAAGCTTCCAACACCCTCTCATCTGCTTAACTTTTGAGATCACACCTAGCCCATGGCAAAGCATAACAAAAGATCAAGTTTCCTCTCATGTGGACTACCTCTGCTGTAGATCCAATCTCCACTTGATTCTTGAGTGTGCTCTTCATGAGCAGATACCTCGAATCCAAGCAGCACCATAGCCTTCCAATGACCTACTATTGACCTTCATTGGTCTCAACCATGAGAACTAATTTCCACCAACCTTTCCAAGTCAGAAGTACTGCAAGACTCCCCATCATCCCCATCATCCAACCTGGACCTCAACTTAGACTCCATCTTCAGACAAGAAGAGGAACTGACCCTTCAACATCAGTTCTCTGTGGAACTAAACATTCCTAGGGAACCAACCCCCCCATTCCCAACCCCATGAACTTGGAACCCACCCTTCAGTGGATTCCCTCTTTTGTACCCCCTCCAAACCCCAACCATCCCACCTGAAACCCCAATGGCCCCATCTACTAAGCCTACCAAACTCCACCTCAGCACCCCAGAAGATTTCAACAGTTCCTTTGACAAAGCTGAAGACTGGCTTGGAACTGTTGTCTTCTATCTCACAGTAAATGTTGATGTCTACAACACTAATGCAAAGAAGGTTGCCTATGCCCTCTCTTTTATGAAGAAAGGCTCTGCCAAAGTCTGGGCAGCCACCTACTGACAAAAGATCCTCAGCAAGGCTACCCCTCAACCTTGGGACCTTTGACAAGTTCTCTGATGCCTTCTTGAAGTCCTTTGTCCAAAAGGACACCATTGCCTCTAGCCTCCACTGGTTAGCAACAACCAAGATGGTCAGGCAAAGGAATGGAGAGGGGTATTCCCCTTCACTCACTGAATACACTGCCTGGTTCCAGAATCACATTGCCATTGCAAAGGTCACCAATCAGAATGTCTTAATAAGCTACTATGCCATTGGGATTCTGGAGTGGCTCAGGTGGAAGGTGGTGCTCTGTTATGTAGTGAGGCACAAGTGCAGGACCAGAGCAATGTCTTTGGCTATGCAAAAGGAAATGGCACCAGTGCTCTTTCCCTTTCACCTCCACCTCTGCTCAGTACCTCAGCATAGCTGCTGTGCCCACTCTCATTCTTCACTCTGCTTGCAAGTTCCTCACATCCCTACACACTCTCAGGAACCTCACCAGCTCTACATGTGATGCTCCCCAGTATTCCATTTCCTGTTCTGCATGGCTGACCCCAACCTGGAGAAGATTCCCAACTACACTGGCAATGAATTTTCCACCATCCATGACAGTCTAAGACTCAGCTATGCTAAGGATGACAAGCAGGTCATTGTGTGCCTTGTTGATGCATGGCAAGCAGAGCAAGCCACCCACATTGTAGCCTGGAATGCTCGAAAGGAGGTTGAGGCCTGTGAGGCTGCAGAAGTTGAGCAACAACAATGGCAGCAGCAAGAGCATAAAGAGAAAGCCACTGCCAAGGAGACTGAGCATGCCTGCCTGGAGGCTGAACAGAAGAAACTCAAGATGAACATGTTCACTGCCAGCTCTCTCACTCCCAACATCCTTTCCCTTTCCCCCTCCCAATACACACTGCAGAAGCTCAGCTCCTTCAATTTCATAGAACTATGGTACTTCTCCCCATCAGAATGCCTTGATGCAGTGAAGTTCAACAACAAGTTGCAAGCTGATGACACCTTTGGAATCTCTAAAGTAGATGACCACCTAACAGTCTGCTCCATTGCTTCCATACATGCATTGAGGAATGCCATCCCTGACCACAAGCTCTCCCTACTTGAGTTCTTGCAAGCCAAGAACATATTTCTCAAATATGCTAAGAAGGCAGATTGGCTGCCTCAAAATCTAGATGTGCTCACCAAGTTCTTCTGGTTCCTTGAGATGCACCCCCAGCTACAGGTTCCTCTAGGGCATAAAGTGGTGCTCACATATGCTGCCCATGTCTAGCAGGACTGGCACTGTGAGCTCAAAGTTGGGAGAGGATACAACATCTTGGTCATCAATGCATATCTCATGAACTCCATATCTGACAAGGTCAGAGCTCTCAACAAGATGTAGACCAAATCCCAGGTTTGTACACCTGCCCTGCCATATCTGTCATACTCACCCCACCACCCTCACTTCTCTCTCCCTTCCTACTACCCTTTACCTCCAATCCTGTGCAATCACAATTTCTTTGCAACCATGCTCCTCCCTTGATGCTCCCACCCCATTGCTACTCACACAATTGTAGTTCATCCACAACTGTGCCCATGCTCCCTTATGCAATTGCAATCCATTCACAACTGTACCCACACTCCCTCACACAACCACAATCCATTTGCAATCACACTTGTAACCCCCTTTCTGTACCCCAATGCCATGATGCACCACCCACCATGTGGTCATCCCCTCATATGTTCAACTTTATGTCCAAATGCAAGCCCCAAGGCAACCATGCCCACTCTTACTCATTCGCATGCCAACCCAGGGATCAGTGACCCAACTGCAGGCACAATCATGATCCCTGCTCTGCCTCCCTGGGTCCCTCTTGCTCTGCTCAGCTCAGGGCATGATCCCCAAAATACCAGTGTGATAAGTGCACATCAAGATCACCCCCATCCTACTCCCCTTCTCCCAAGAATCACTTTTGAACCTCCAAGAGCAAGGCTACCTGATCAGCCTGTCCCAAATGCCTCAGGCAATTCCCACACAATGTATGAAATTGCAACCATGAAACTGTTATGACTTGACCTGGCCCCTTTGTTTTCTCCTTTACTTTTTCTCTTAGCTTAATCTTGACAGATAACCATCCATCTCATCTGGTGCTACCCAGACTCTTTCCTCGTGGCATGTAGGTCATTATCCCATGGACCATATCACCTATTTCATTTCCGATTAATGACCCCACTGTCATTGTCGCTTCGGGTTGTTCCAACTGCTTCTCTGTTTCATGTAGATCTTTGATTGACTGCGGCTTCTGATCAACATTGATCGACAGATCCACAGCAGATATGACTCGCCTTGACTCATCCCAAGTCTTTCCACTTCCCCGAGTCCTATCTCCCTTGTTCCTCAATTTCCTGCTCGTTCCATAGGGTTCTCTAACCTTCTATGGCCCGAGTATATAAACAGTAGTCTTTACACTTGTACTCCTTAAGCTAGAGCTACTCAATCATATTCTTGAGATAACTCCTATGCTCGATCTCCCAAGACTGGGATAAGACTTGTCCTCCTTGGACTCATCATATCCTTCAATGCTGAGCGTGCTCTTCATGAGCAGATACCTTGCCCGAAGGCCTTAGTCATACCATAGCATCAAGGATGCTGGTACTCCTTGGTCCCAGAACCCCATCTTGAGTCTATGCTCGACCCTACCCAGGCCAAGCATAACAAAAGCTCTAGCTTACCACATTGCAGCTACCATCAAGTAGACCCCTCCTCCTCAGCCTGACCACCACCGATCTCCACCTCATGGAGAGCCACAGAACAGCCCACTGCTAAATCCTCAGAATCATCAGACTCAGAAGTCTCCACTGAAGGCTCTGAAAATCCTGACCTCGAGCTATGCTCTTCCTCCGCAGAAGCAGAATCACAAGAACTCTCTAGACTACTGTCTCACCAGCTTTCTGCCAAAGCAGTAATTCCTCATAACCCCACCCCACCATCACCAACACCGATCACTCAAAGCGGTCATATTTTCCCAGCTACAGCACCACCTGCTGCCCAACCCCAGACTCCCACCATGGGAACCAAGCCCACAGAAATCTGCCTTGGAGTCCCTGAGGACTTCAACAGAAATCTCACAAAAGCAAAGCCTTGGCTATGCTTGGTACAATTGTACCTATCCATCAATGCCGAGATCTACAACGATGATGCTAGGTGAATCGCCTATGCACTCTCTTTCATGAAGAAAGGTACAGCCTCTACTTGGGCTGATACTTTCAGAGAATCCAAGGTCACAGCTGGAGGCTTCTCTCTTGGGAAGTGGTCTGACTTTGTCACTGAGTTTGAAGGAGTTTTCTCCCATTCAGAATCAGTTACCAACGCACTGACCTGGCTCGCCACCAAGCGCATGATTCCAGGAAAGAAGGGCAAGGTTTCCCCTTCCTTAGCTAACTACACCACCCAATTTAGATCCAAGGTATCCACCACAGGAGTAACCGATGATTCAGTTCTAGTCTCCTATTACTCTGCGGGTATACCCAAAGATTTGATGTTCGATGTTCTCCAAATGGAGAACCCACCCACTAAGGTCGCTGACTGGTACAAGAAGGTGGCCCTCTTCGATTCCCACCACCAATGCACCCATGGGATCACCCAGCAACACAAGAAGCCCGGTACTCTGTACGTACCACCCTATACCAAGAAGGAAGAAAAGGACCCAGATGCCATGGACATCGATGCCATCCGTCTTCCCCCCAAGCTCACCAAAGCCGAAAGGCAGAAGTGTTTCAAGGAAGGCCATTGCCTCCGATGCCACCAGACAGGCCACATGGCAAAGGAGTGTAAGGTCTATGATTCGTCCAAGAACCCTAAGAAGACCTGAAAGGTCAAGAAGGACAATGTCCTGGAGCTAGCCAACTGCGAGGAAGATGATGACAAAGCCGAGTCGGTAGCTAGGGTTTCCTTCGCCCAAAAGGATTTTTAGAATGGAGGACCCCATCAATGCGGACTCCTCCAAGATGTGCCAATGTACTAGTATCTGAGACTCGCAAATCTATGCAGATCCCAGTCCAACTCATCATACCTGTGCACTCCCTCAAAGCCATTGACACCTGCACCCTGATCGATAGTGGCACCAATATCTCATGCATAGACTGGGACTTTGTGTGAAAGTACAAACTCCCCATCACCCGACTTCTGAAACCCATTCTGGTTCAGAACGTAGACCAATCTAGTAACTCCCATGGAGCCATCTGATTCACCTGCATCCTCTATGCTAACACTGGGGAAATCACCCAAAAGGTTCTCTTCCACGTCATGTCATGCAGAAGTGAGAACGTCATTCTTGGACTTCCCTGGCTCCGCTCCACGAACCCACAGATCAACTGGTTTAAACAGACGATCGATATTCTGGAATCCTGTGACCAATCCAAGACTCTTTTTCAGGAACACAATGTTGCCACCTCTGAATATAGCGACTGATTCAAGAGACCCAGCTTCGACTGGACCCCCCCAGGCCAAGTTAAAGTCAACTGCGTTGACCATGCCTGCCTCTACAAGTATCTCGACAAGGAATCAGAGAGCAAGTTCTGCCAGAGAGCTCACGACCATTACCGCATAGGACACATCCAATGGTGTGGATTGCGGTTCTACCCCTTAGGCTCTCCAGTTATCGCCAAGATCACCTTGGCCATGCAACTCACACAGGCAGAATTCAACAAGAAACTTGAAGTCACCCTCCCAGCGGAGTATGAGCAGTTCTGAAAGGTGTTCGAAGAACGACCCATCAGACAACTCCCACTGGAATGGACTTACAACCACAAGATTAACCTTAAGGAAGGCTTCAAACCCAAGATAGGCAAGTTATACCCACTATCACCATGGGAATGTGAAGCCACCGAAGCCTTCCTAGAAGAGAACCTCCAGTCCAGTGCCATCTGCCCCTTGAACTCACCCCAGGTGTCCCTCTTCTTTTTCATCCAGAAGAAAGAACTTGACTCTGCTGGAAATCCGAAGCTTCGGCCCTTTATGGACTACCGAAAGCTCAATGACCAGACCATCTGAGATGCATACCCCCTACCTAGGATCAATGACCTCATCAATAAGGTACAAGACGTGAAGGTCTTCACTAAGTTCGACGTCCAGTGGGATTACAACAACATCTGGATCAAGGAAGGACATCAATGGAAAGGTGCCTTCCTCACCCACAAGGGCCTTTTTGAGCTGATGGTCATGTTCTTTGGAATGACCAACTCCCCTGCTATGTTCCAGCAATTCATGAACAATTCATTCTGGGACATGATCTCTGAAGGATGGCTCATCATCTATATGGACAACCTCCTCATCTTTTCCCCAGATGAGCAACTCCACACCGAATGAACCAAGAGGGTTCTTCGATGGATGGAAGAGCTCAACCTTCACCTCCACCTATCCAAGTGCTCCTTTGCCACTGAACAGGTGGACTACCTTGGTATGATCCTCTCTCCCAGTAAACTCGCCATGGACCCCATCAAGCTTGATGGAATCACCTCATGGCCAGCACTGACCTCTGTCAAAGAAGTCTGGTCCTTCCTCGGATTTGTCAACTACTACCGACAATTCATCCTGGACTACTCTACCATTGCTTGCCCCCTCATAGACCTCACCAAGAAGACCCAACCATGGCACTGGGAACATGCACAGGATGCTGCATTCCTTCAGCTGAAGGAACTCTTCCTCTCCAAACCCGTCCTCCACCTCCCAGACCCTGCCGCACTCTTTGCCATCGTGACTGACGCCTCCGGTGTGGCCATGGGTGGTATTCTTCTACAGACAGATGAGAATGGTGCTTGGCACCTTGCTCATACCTATCCCAGTCGTTCTCCCCTGCAGAACAAAACTATGACATCCATGATCGCGAACTCCTTGCCATCATCTGCACCTTGAAATCTTGGTGTCACCTCCTCCATGGCTCGTCCACCCCGGTCCAGGTCTTCACCAACCATAAAAACCTTACGTATTTCTGGGCCCCACAGAACCTCAACTGACGACAAGCCCACTGGCTGCTCGACCTTGCGGACTTCGACTATAAGATGATCCACATCCCTGGATCCCTCCTCACTGGGCCTGATGCTCTTTCGCGTCGCCCAGATTTCCTCAAACATGTGCCAGACAATACCCAGACTGTCCTCTTACCAGACTCTATCTTTGTCTGACTCATTGACTCCACACTCTGAAATCATATCCAGACTACCTCGAAGGAAGACCCCCTCTACCTTCAGACCCTCCAGGCCTTTGATGGCTCTATTCCCCCTGCCTTCTGCTCCCACCTCAGCAACTGGCAAATTCACAATGGCATTTTGACCTACCAAGGTCGTGTTACATTTTATTCCCTTTTGCCCCTATCTCAGCTTCGGTGCACATCCCCTGGCCACCTTTTCTTCGACTCCACCCTACTCCCAGACCATGAGTAGATCATCATTGGACCTTTCCTTTGTCCTCTGATCCCCTTTCTTGAGGAGATACCCTTGATCGTTGGACTTCACCTTTCTCCATACTTATTGAGAAGATCATCCTTCGACACTCGGACTCCTTCTCCTGTAGTTCCCTTACTATAGGACTTTACCTTCTTCATCGCTAGATACTCTTCATCTCTCGATGCCCCTTTGTTACTCATCCCGGACTCATACTACGGTTGTACTCCAACCCAACCTAATATCCTTTAGTTCACTAGTTATCTCTCAGTAGCACGCTGTAAAACAGATAGATAGCCTGGAGGACTAGCAGGTAGTAGTCCTGGACTTGCAGAGGGGGTCAGAGGGCATGATGTGTTCGTGTTACGCGTGGCCTGGGCAAGGTCGCGCGTAGACCTGAGGGTAGGCCGCCTTCTAAGGCTCGAGCTATAGTAGTCCGGGTATAGGACTACTAGAGATGAGTGAAGGTGCGAGAAGGTGAGTTCTCACGTTCTAGGGCTACATGGTAGGCGGCCGAATCGAGGGTCGAGGCGGCCTTCAGGCAGGAGTTCTGGTGAAGGTGTTGGATTACAAGGGGGTCTATGAATCTAGGAGGGTACTGTGATTCAGGTAGACTAAGCTAAGGTATGGTGGACTATGGAGCGCCTATTATATAGGGGTCAAGAGTGCGCACAGACCGGGCGTCTAAGTAAGGGAACCGGCTGTGGTATAACTAAGTAGAGGAGATGTGCCGAATGGATAAGGAGTGCACATCTCTAAAGGAAACGGTGAAGTATGACTCGGCGAAGGATTAAGAAGATGAGTCATACGTGCTGCGGATCCGTCGATCAGGAAGCGTCCTGTCGATCAATGATCTCGGCTAAGCGAGAGAAGCATCGCCTTCGGTGGTAATAGAAGGGATGCGTGAGGCGAGGTTCTAAGAAAGGCTAAAGCTAAGGAAAGGCGCGTACACCATTGTCAATGATGGGACTTGGATAGGAGATATCCAGGGATACGTGAGTAATCCTACCGAGGGTCTGGCATAGGGTCCGGTTTGGAGGCCGGGGCTCAGCTGGAGGGCCGAGGGACTGGGATGGGTTCTGTAAGGGAACCGGTGGACTGGGACCAAGGACGGAGGGGTCCGAGGGCAGTGTGCACGTTCGGGGTGAGGCCCAACGGGATCAGTGCGTGGCATGGGTGCGAGGCCAAGCCGAGGAGAGGGTCCGAGGTTGGACTCGGCAGAAGAGGTTCTATGATGACGTCAGAGGACAGGGACTGAGGCGATGCAGTATACTGTCGGTCCATGAGTGGGCTACGTCAGGGGTCTAGGCGAGGGGTTTAGGAGTGGACTGTTGGAGTCCCGGGCTAAGGCTAGAGACAGGGTCTCGGAGGGATGCTCAATTGGTGATGCTCACGAAGAGACCAGCGCTATGAGGCTTAGGGGTTCCGGTCAGGCGGAATGGACTATGACTAGGGGAGAGCCGGGATGGGCTCGGCATGGGGACTAAGCAAGGGAATGCTTAGCGGGTTCGTAGCTGTGTGTAGGCGTGAAGTCCGGTGAGGACTATCGGTGGGCTGGCTGGCTGGTGAGGCCAGGACTAGGCTAAGCGAGGGACAAGGTATGGCTGGGTAAGCCATGACTAGGACTGAGCGAAGGAAAAAGTATAGGGGCACGATAAATCGTAACAGTTCGTCCCTAAAGGGATTCTAACTTGGGGAGAAAGGTCTGGAGGTGAGTCCGGTGTACTGAACCCAGCTAGGAACTAGTCCGATTGCGAACCGGACTGAAAATGAGGAGAAACAGACAGTCCAACGGTCTGGACTGAAGAGATCGGTTGGCGTAAGGCGTTGGAGACAACGAGAGATGATGGGACAACGTTGGGCGGTGGACGGTTGACGATGCATGGACTTAGATGATAGATGTGGAATGTGGGTGAGCTGTATGCTGGCATTACAAGTCAGAAAATACAAAAACTATATAGTCCGATCCAAACCGGACCACTAAGAAACAATCTAAGTAAGGGACGTGAAGTCCAGACTTCTAAGGGAAGTGGTAACTAAGGGGCACGACGATCCCTAAGAAGCTGAGGCTGTATATGGACAAAGCGAGACAGAACCTTGTGAGCGAGCTTGAAACCCAAAACAAGCGGACCGAAACTTTAAAAGAAAAGAAGAACGAACAGTCCTAAAATGGTATAAGTAACATCGTATGCATGTGCAAGGGAGTGGTAAGGCACGTGAGAGTGGAACGAGGAATGATAAAGTTAAACTGGTTTGAACCGGACCTACCACGAACACCGGACTGACCTACTGTGGACACGGACTGATCGGTTTGAGGACGGACTGACGATGCGTGGACCGGACTGAGAACCCAAAACGCTAGAAGGGTGGAAAAGGCCTCATTTCAACCATAGAGAGCTGGGACTCTCTACATCTGCAGGGGACTTGCTACTGACTGTCCCCAGTCAGAGACGTGACTCGCTAGAGGCGTGGGAATCTGAGTTTGAATATGGACAATGCGGAGTGGAGTGTGTCAAAACGCGTCGTGGGCCCGTTCAACACGCATCCTACATCTTCATCACCAACCACCACCATCTATCCCCTTGACTTCAATGTCTTTCGCTGCCCGCTTTACTTCCATCTCTCAATGATCCGACCCAGCGGCCGACCAACACGCTGCCGCATGCAAGGCGTTCGCAGACATTACAGAGGAACTCCACACGCTGGCCAAGTCGGTCCCAGACCCCACACCCGATCTACGTGAGGAGTGAGAGTATTGGTGCCCCAGGTGGGATGCCGCACTGGTGAGTCCGCAGGCCTTCCCATCGTGGCGACGTGCTGACCGTTCGATCCGACTTAGGCAAAGCTCACCGAGGTCATCAAGACGGCCGACGGCCTTGGGATCGAAACTGCCTTCGACCCGGTTGTCTTCAAGGACATCAACGAGGCCGACGTTCAACGTTCGCTCTGGAAGCTACTGCTCACACTGCCCCCGCTGGTTCCCAATGAGCCCGAAGTTGATGAAACGCAGACTGCAGAGGCAGCCATGGCGATGGATGTGGAGCGTGCCAAAGAAAAGGATGTGGAGCGCGTCGTTGAAAGGGAGCGCGAGGCTGCGCCTACGAAGGTCGGCAGGGTTGCGTCGTCTGGGGCTGCGTCCGTCATCACGGACTGGTCCTTCGCTGCTAGGATGGAAGGGAGCCGTAAGGTAAGTGGTTTGGTCGATTCGCTCAGGCCTGATCTAACTGGTGGGCTGTAGCATTCCCGCAACGATGACGACGACGACGACGACTCGGACAAGGAGAAGCAGTCCGAGCCGGTCAAGGCGAAGGCAAAGACAGAGGGACCCATCGCCTGCGATCAATGCGCTAGGCTGGGCGTCGAGTGCGTGAAGAGGGAGGGGTTGTCTTGCATGCACTGCGGGAGGGCCAAGGCACACTGCAACTTCTCGACTGGGCACGGTGGACGAAAGCCACCAAAGGTGGAGGTCGAGATCACAGGTGAGTCAGACCGATTCTGCCCGTGTTTCATACTCACATCAGGCAGTCCGGCCCCCTAGGATGGCGAGGGCGGGTGCCTCTCAGGCCACCAAGGCGAAGGAGGTCCACCTTCTGTCCGATGACGAGGAAGAAGCGGAAGTCGTGCAGAAGGCAAAGGCAAAGGCAAAGGCACCAGCGAAGAAGTCTGCCAGTGGGTCGCTGGGTCGGTCCAATGCGGCGAAGAAGCGTGACAAGGCAATCCGCCAGGTCATCCAGCTGCAAAAGCAGGTCCACGATGTGCAGTCGTCGATGAAGGCATTGGAGGCTGAGCACAAGGAGCTCATGGGGGAGATGGATGAGCTGGTGGAGAGCCTTTGTGAGATCCAATAGATAGTCGCCCGCGTCGTGTACAATTGTAGTCTGTTGAGTCCGTCGTGTACTAATGATATCCGTCCGTTCAGTCCAAGTCCATGAGACCAGTCCGGGTCCGTGGCTAAACAAGAATGGAAAGAAGGTAAGTAAGAGAGAGAGGAGATATCAAAGCGAAACCGGGTGTGTGGGCGTCCGACCCGACTTGTTTTCTTCGGTCATCTTCCGGCTCTCACCGAATCCTCCTTCACTGACTCCACTCTCCCCTCACTGGAGGGAGTCGATGAATCTTCCCCTCTCGCACAGGAACTCTCGGTTCCAACTATTCACCCACCCATGGTTCTCGCCAACGAGTGCACTAGTACTAATGCCACTCCCAGGTGGAACACCACACCACTCCCATGGCCATCTGTCCTTGACCAGGAAGAGAAGCCCAAGACCATTCTTTCCATTAAAGTACCCCACTTTGCCTACACACTCAGATCAGACCCGCTGTCATGCGAATCAGGACGCCTCCTCCAGACCCATCTCTGAGACTCCTGCCTGGCTGCTACTATGCAGGCCCATTTAGATGTAAATTCTCCCCTTGAATCCTTATACCTAGCCTTTTTACAGGTCTTGCATCTCAACCCCATAGCCTCTTTCACCTCCACCAATGCCCAGTCAGAGTTCTTCTCCATCCAACTCTGCCTTGTAGCCTGCCGCATCCGCTTGTACCTCCTATCAGCCATGCACCAGCTAGACATGCTGGATTTCATCGCTGACATTGAATGATATTCCCAGGACCTCACCAAGGCTGGTCTCCCAGCTCCCCCTGTTCAACCCCCTCTCCCTATCAAAGCTATCCTTGTTCCCTTGCCCACTGAGCCCGCTGCTCCGACGCCATCTGCATTGTCATCCCCGTTATCACGCAGCGAGGTGAACCTTATCGATCGACTCGAGAGGGTCCATCTTATGAACGAAGGTGAGATCAGCCTTACAACTGATCACCCTTTATACAATGCATCCTGTTTTCACTGTCATCACCTTGGACACTGGTGCATCGACTGCCCAGAGTACAAGTGCCCGTTCTGTCTCTGCATGCACCCCAGACATATCCAGAACCAGTGTCCACTCTGTCCCCATCCCTGTCCTGCCACTCTGTCCTCATCATCCTCCCATTCCTCTAGCTCCTCCTGCTCATCACGATGGTCACACTGCCCACGACCTTGCCCTCTCGCATCTCACATCCAGGATGAGCTGGAGCTTGACTTCACAGATGACATCTGGGATGACACAGCCTATGCCAACGTCACCAGTTCCCCCAACAGGGGCTACATTGATCTTTAGAAATCCTCAAGTGGCATTGAGGAGCATAAGAGGGGGGTAATGTTACAACTTGACCTGGCCCCTTTGTTTTCTCCTTTACTTTTTCTCTTAGCTTAGTCTCGACAGATAACCATCCGTCTCATCTGGCACTACCCAGACTCTTTCCTTGCGGCACATAGGTCGTTATCCCATGGACCATATCACCTATTTCATTTCCGATTAATGACCCCACTGTCATTGTCACTTCAGGTTGTTCCAACCACTTCTCTGTTTCATGTAGATCTTTGATTGACTGCGGCTTCTGATCGACATCGATTGACAGATCCACAGCAGATATGACTCGCCTTGACTCATCCCAAGTCTTTCCACTTCCCCGAGTCCTATCTCCCTTGTTCCTCAATTTCCTGCTCGTTCCATAGGGTTCTCTAACCTTCTATGGCCTGAGTATATAAACAGTAGTCTTTACACTTGTACTCCTTAAGCTAGAGCTACTCAATCATATTCTTGAGATAACTCCTATGCTCAATCTCCCAAGACTGGGATAAGACTCGTCCTCCTCGGACTCATCGTATCCTTCAATGCTGAGCATGCTCTTCATGAGCAGATACCTTGCCCGAAGGCCTTAGTCATACCGTAGCGTCAAGGACGCTGGTACTCCTTGGTCCCAGAACCCCATCTTGAGTCTACACTCGACCCTACCCAGGCCAAGCATAACAGAAACACTATGGGATGGGTCCCCTGCCCATTGTTCCAAAGACACTGATGGCACTCTCATCAATCCAAAGAGTTAACCTGTATGCACTGACTGGCAGTGGCTGTTTGGATGCTGCCTCAAGCACTCAGCCACCCTCCACAAGTGCTTGGGATGTGGAAGCATGGACTGTGGAGCCCAAGTGTGTCCTAAAACTCAGAAAGCATAAAGTGCTCATACCATACCTCCTAGAAGCCTGGGATTGGTGGCTCCACAGATCAGATCTCATACAAAGATACCTGTCCATACCAGAAGGCTTATGATATGCCTTTGCTGTTGGGCTAACAAACCCACCTAATTCATTCATTCCTCCCAACAACCCTTCAATCAAGGAGCATGCCACCATATTCAATGAAATAGTAAATAAAGAGTTTGTTAAAGGTTGCTACATTGGACCCTTCAGCCAAGATGACATCAAAAACCTTCTAGGCCCATTTAAAACTGCTCTCTTGTTGCTAGTCCCCAAAATGGGCAAAATGGGCAAATTCCAGCTTGTTCAGGACCTCTTCTTCTCACATAAACCTGTATTCCCACACATATCTTTCATTAATGCTAGAGTAGACCCTGACCTATTTCCCACTCATTATAGCACCTTCCACATTGTCTCCCTTCTCATATCATGACTCCCCCCAGGCTCTGAGGCAGCTGTTTGGGATGTAGCAGAAGCTTACTGGACTGTCCCTTCTCACCCTTCCCAATGGCCTTCTCTTGTAGTTCATCTTGCTGATGATAAGTATGCAGTTGAGACATCATTCTGCTTTGGTTTTGCACCCTCAGGGGGAATCTATGGAATGATAGGAGCTGCCAGAGCTGACATCATGTGATACAATGGAATTGGATCCATTGCCAGATGGGTTGATGACCACATTTTCTTCCATATCAAGCATGAATACCTCCTCTCATACAACCGAACATAAGATGAGCTTGCAGCATCAATTGCCAACTTAGGTGGTTCCACCACTAGAAAGGGGCACTCATGGTTCAAAGGAGCCCCTCTTCCTAATGATGAGTTCGAAGAGTTTGATGAAGACCTTACTTTCCCATTAAAGGACCTTGCCCTATCATCACCCAGATCTCTCCATGATCAGCAATTCTGCTACAACCTAGATGACATAAACACAATTTCAGACCAGCTTGGAATTCCTCAGGAGGCCTTGAAGGATATCCCCTTCTTCTTCAATCCCACCTTCATTGGTTTATCCTGGGACCTTTTGGCTTACTTGGTCACACTCACTAAATCCAAATGGACCAAGTACCTCATAGCCATCATTGAATGGCAAAGTAGATGTACCCACACCCTCCTGGAAATGCAGAAGTTGCACAGCAAACTCCTCCATGCCTTGCTTATCTTTCCTGTGGGCTGAGCATACCTAATGAACCTCAAAGCAATGCTCAGGATATTTGGTGACAACCCCTTCAAATCCCAAACACCCCTGCACACCACACCTACTGACCTAAGCTGGTGGAGGTCAACCCTCTCTTTGCTACCCTTACCCATGCTTCCCATTCCTGGCCTCCAGCCCATCCTTGATCTGCAAGCCTTCTCAAATGTGAGCTCCTTTGGAATCAGCATCACTATCAACAACAGGTGGTGCACCTGGACCCTCACCACAGGCTGGCAATCCAATGGACTTGACATTGGCTGGGCCAAAAATATCAGCCTCAAACTGCTCATCTGTGCCACTCTGGCAATTAGAGCCACCAGTATTCATTTCAAAGTTTTCAGAGACAATCTTGGCATAGTCAAAGCCTGGGCCAATGGGGAAAGCAGAAACAGAGCAGTCAACAAGGTTTTCAAGCAACTACACAACATTCTACAGAATGCTCACTGCAAGCTCTTTGTATGGCACATCCTCAGTGGATCCAACCCCACTGACCCCCTTCAAGAGGCATATATCCCCCTGCACATCTCCTCCTACCAAGTCCAGCCATACCCCCTGAACTCTGACCCTTCCTGCACAAATACCCCATCCCACACAGGCTCATCCTCCCCTCCTTCTACCTCATCCATGGCCCCTAAGCCTAGCACCTGGACTGCTGCTCCTTGGATGAACCTGAGCACAAGTGCCACCCCCACACTCACAGCATCCCACCCAGGTATGCCTATGCTTGACCAGGTGCAGCTGAACCACTCCAAACTTCCACTAACTCCCACTCTGCCCATAGTCCTTGCCAACTCCAGTTCTTTCTTCTGCCCTTCCCCTCTGCACCCAGCTTGCAAGATGAGAGAATGCCTTGTCCTATGGATGTTACGCTTGGCCTGGGTAGGGTTGAGCATAGACTCAAGGGTAAGGTCTAGGACAATGAGTACCAGTGTTCTTGACGCTACAGTATGACTAAGACCTTCAGGTGAGGTATCTGCTCATGGAGAGCATGCTCAGCGATGAAGGGTCAGGGGAGTCCAATGAGGACAAGTCTTATCCTGGAGTTGGGAGATCAAGCATAGGAGTTATCTCAGAGGGTAAATTGAGTAGCTCTAGCTTAGGGAATACAAGCACTAGGACTATGGTTTATATACGCAGTCCATAGAAGGTCTGGGAACTCTATGGAATGGTTGGGAGAACAAGGAACAAGAGAGATATGACTCGGTGAAGTGGAAAGACTTGGGAGGAGTCAAAGCAAGTCATATCCACTGTGGATCTGTCAATCAGTGTCAATCAGAAGCAGCTGTCAATCAAAGATTATCATAAAACAAGAAGTGAGTCAGAGTGACTCAGGCAACTGATGACAGCAGAGTCAATAGTCGGAAATGAAATATATGGTCCATGGGATAGCACCCTACATATTGTGAGAGGAGCCTGGGTAAGGCCAGGCAAGATGGATAGTGATTCATTGAGGCTAAGCTAAGTGAAAAAAAAAATAAATAAATAATAAACAGGTCAAGTCATAACAATGGATCCCAGCCAAGACTCACTCACCCAGCAACACCAAAGCCCTCCTCTCTAGCCAAGATGTGGCATGCATCTACAGTCCCATGCCTGGGTAAATAGCACAAAGGAGACCTATGGCACCAGTCTACTTGCATACCACATCTTCTGCAACAACAGGAATATCCCTGAACCCCACCAAGCCTCCACCAATGCCTCCCTAGTATCCACATTCATATCCACCCTTGCCAGCACCTACTCTGGAAGTGTGGTCTCAAATTATCTGAATGGTGTCCATGCATGGCACACCATCCATAGCCTTGACTGGTCCCTAAACGAAATGGAGACAGATGTCCTACTCAAGGCAGCCTCCTCACTCACCCCATCACATGCCAAAAGGCCTCCCTGCAAGCCATACACTGTCAAAACCCTGTCAGTAATCTGGGATCACCTCATCTTAAGTCATCCCCTCCATGCCATGGTCTTTGCCTGCCTTACCATGGCATTCTATGCCATAGCATGCACCAGTGAACTCACAATGCCAAACCTCAAGGCCTTTGATCCAGCCATCCATGTTAAACCCACAGACATTTGCACCAAGCACGACTGCCAGGGTAACAAGGTAACAAAATTTCACCTCCCCAGAACCAAATTGGCCCCCCAAGGAGAAGATATATACTGTGTGCATCAAGACAGACCATCAGATCCCCTTGCAGCCTTCAACAATCATCTCAAAATCAATAAACCACTGTGGGACAGCCCCCTTTTTGCCTATTGCCACAGAAAGGGCCACAAACCCCTCACCAAGACCAAATTCTTGGTGACTCTCTCAGCCACCCTCAAATCTGCCAGTCAAGCTCCCCTCTATGGGCATGGCATTCAAATTGGTTCCATGCTAGAATACTTACTATGAAATCTCCCTTTTGACATTGTCAAAATCAAAGGTAGGTGGGCCAGTGATGCCTTCCTGGTTTACCTATGATGACATGTGCAAATTCTTGCCCCATACATGCAAGCCACCCCTGTCTTGCACAAAACACTCCTGCAGCTAACCTTACCCCCAGTTAGATGACCAGTGCATTCTCTCCTATCTGTCTCCTAGTCCTTGGGCTTGCAGTCATCACTGTATGCATCATCAGCCTGGGATGCCTACCCACTGGGGAAGCAGCTCACCCCTAGCCCAGGTCCATCCAGAGCCAGACAGTGCTGTGCACTGCCACCCACCTATCACCCTTGCATCCACCTGTATCCTGCATCAGCTCCCTTAGTGTATCAATGAATTTGTGCCATACTCCATAGTACAATTCAATTATTTTCCCCTTTCTCTCTCACAGCCCATCTCTGAGCTCAGGCCAAAGAATCCAATCCCCACTTCTCATCTATGAAGGAGCAAGCCCAGAACCTATCTAAATGAGGGAGTGGGAAGGTCTTCCATGGCTTCCACACTTCTTCCCTGAAAACTTATGTCCCAGATCCAAATGCTATGGACATTGACACTGTTTGAACCTCCTCTATTCCAAAACTCACCCCAGCCAAAAGGAAATGCTGCTTTGACAACAACTTTTACTTCCATTGCTGAGAACTGGGACATCAATCCTCTGCCTGCCCCAAGTTCTCTTCCAAACCCAAATGGCTAGCTATCAAAGTCATTTCCTCCACCAGCTCCAACCTCCCAAAGTTGGAAGAGATTCCTGATGATGAGGATGAGGATGAGGAGGGGGTAGCAGTCAGGAGAGTGACTTTTTCCAAGGATTTTTAAAGTGGGGACCTGCTGCAACATCTAAGTCCCCTAGTGCTTCAAGACTTGTAACTTCTACCATGAACTCTATACAAATTCCAGTTCAAGTTATTATCCCCTTGCACACTCTCCAAACTGTTGACACCCAAGCACTCATCAACAGTGGTACAGACATCTGCTGCATCAACTGGAATTTCACTAAAAAGCATCACATTCCTCTTATGAAACTTGCCAAACCAATCTACACCAAGAATGTGGACAGTTTGGTCAACAAAAAGGGGATGATTCACTACACTGTGGATATCTTCATGTCCACTGAGGGACTAGTACATCAAATCTCCTGCCATGTCATGCACCTGGACCAAGACAACCTTTTTCTAGGAGTTCCCTGGATAAAGAAGGCAAACTCTGCCATTGACTAGGCAAAATGGACCTTATGAATCACCAAAACCTTGGATGAATCCTCACTCCTCTTTTTGTTACATCAGGGAGCATACCTTCAACAAGAGAAACTATTTGTCCCACCAAGACCTCCCCCATGCCATATCCATGTAGACTCTGTTCAGGACAAATGTTTATTCACTTATAATGGGTGGGAGGACGAATGCAACTTCCTCACAGGGCCCACAACCAGTATACCATTAACCACATCATCCAGTATGGATCCTGCTTTATCCCAGCCCTGGTAATCTCTCACCTCTCCATCACTTCAGATCTGGCCCTCTTCCCAGATATTCTCATCACCTCATCTCTTCCAGATGAGTACTCCAAATACAAGGAAGTGTTCTTTGAGGAGGCCTCCCACATCCTACCTCTCTCTTGCCCCTATGACCATGCAATCAATCTCAAGGAAGACTTCACTCCCCACATCACCAAGGTTTACTCCCTCTCCCCAGACAAACAACTTGCTACTGATAAGTTCATTGATGAGAATCTTGCCTCAGGAAAGATCTCCCCCTCAAAATCCCCCCAAGCATCTCCATTCTTCTTTGTGAAGAAAAAGGCTCAGCCTGGGCAGAAACCCAGGCTTTGCCCATGTTAGGACTACTGCTGATTGAATGCTCAAACCATGAGAGATGCCTATCCACTCCCCTTACTCCAAGATTTCATGGACCAAATTCAAGGGGCAAAGGTGTTTACTAAGATGGATGTGAGATGGGGATATAACAACATCCAGATTAAGGAAGGGGATCAATGGAAGGCAGCCTTCATCACTCATCAAGGCCTGTTTGAACCAAATATTATCTTCTTTGGACTTACTAACTCTCCTCCCACCTTCCAATGATTCATGAATGACTCCTTCCAGGACCTAATTTCCAAGGGATGGCTGGTGATCTATATGGATGATCTTCTTATCTTTTCTCCAGATCAACAAACCCACACTGAATGCACCCACCATGTCCTCCAACAGATGCAAGAACTTCACCTTCACCTAAAGCCAGAAAAATGTTTCTTTGATTGTTCTGAGGTTGAATATTTGGGAATGATTATCTGACCAGATGAAATTGCCATGGACACCACTAAATTAGATGGCATAGCTCACTGGCCCACCCTGCAATCAGTCAAAGATGTTTGTTCCTTCCTGTGGTTCACCAATTTCTATCAGTGATTCATTCCTGACTACTCCACTATCACATGCCCTCTCATTGATTTGACCAAGAAGACCTCCACTTGGTCTTGAGACTCATTGTGCACCTCTGCATTTGCCCTTCTCAAAGAACACTTCACATCTGAACCTGTACTCCATGTCCCTGATCTCTCTGCCCCTTTTGCTGTAGCCACAGATGCTTCCCTCTATGCCTCTGGGGGAATCCTTCTCCAGGCAGATGCCAACAGAGAATGGCATCCTTGTTTCTATCTTTCCCAAAGCTTTGATTCCTCCCAATGCAACTACAACATTCATGATCATGAGCTCCTTGCCATCCTAGGTGCCCTTAAGGCCTGGAGTCACTATCTTTATGGTTCCAGCCACCAAGTGCAGGTCCTCACAGATCATAAAAACCTTATCTACTTCTACAAACCCCACACCCTCAACCATTGGCAAGCTAGATGGCTTCTAGACCTTGCTGATTTTGACCTTAAACTCATCCATGTCCCAGGTTCCACCCTCTCTAGTCCTGATGCCTTCTCTCACTGCCTAGACCATTTCCCTGCCTTCGCCACAGACAATGCGCAGGTTACACTCCTTCCACCCTCCCTGTTTGTTAACACTATCAATGTCACTCTTGCCTCCAAAATCTGCTCTGCCTCCTCTTCTGACCCCTTCACCCTTACCTCCCTCCAGGCAGTAGATGAACACCTCCCCTCTGCCTTTTGCTCCTGTCTTTCCAACTGGCAAAACCATGAAGGGGTCCTCACTTATCAGGATCAGGTGTACATTCCCCCCAATGGTGACCTTTGCCACAACATCCTCTGCCATTGCCATAATCATGAGACTGCTGGGCATCCAGATTATCTAAAAACCTGCCAGCTTGTCTCCTTGGAATTTTGGTGGCCTGGCTTAGCCTTGTTCATCCACAACTACATCAATGGTTGTGCAGTCTGCCAGCTGCAAGGTGAATACCCACCCCACCTGTCCCCTGCTCACCCCCATTCCTTCCACTGCCTCCCATCCCTTTCAGGAAATCACTGTTGATCTTATTACTGACCTCCCACTATCCAATGGCAAGGATGCTCTTGCAGTCTGGGTCAACCACAGTCTTTGTAAGAGGGTAGTTCTTTGCCCCACCACCAAAAACACCTCTGCTGCAGACATTGCATCCCTTTATTTCCATAAAGTCTACCATCATTTTGGCCTCTTTGATCAAGTCATCTCTGACAGGGGTCCCCAATTCACCTCAACCTTTGCCAAAGAGATGGGTCAAATCCTCAATTACAACCTCCACCTCTCCACCACCTATCACTCCCAGACCAATGGCCAAACTGAGCAAACCAACCAAGAACTTGAAACCTATCTCCACATCTTCTGTGGTGACAACCCCACTTCTTGGACAGAGCTCATTACCTTCACCAAGTTTGCTCATAATCACTGCCCTCACTTTGTAACCAACCAATTCCCTTTCTTCTTGATGATGGGATATGAACCCAAAGGGCTACCCTCTGTCCTCTCCTCCTCCAATCTCCCTGCAGTAGAACTCCATCTCTCCCAGCTGAAGAAAGCCTGGGATGAGGCAATTGCTGCCCATGATCTTGCTCAGGCCATTATGGCTTCCCAGACATGTCAGCATTTCAAACCCTTCTCCCTGGGAGATAAGGTGTGGCTGGAAGCCTGGAATCTCCACCACCTCCAGAAAGATCCCAAATTCCTCCCTAAATGAGAAGGACTGTTTGAAATTACCAAGGTCTTATTCCCAATCACCTACTGCCTCCATCTCCCCAAAACCTGGAAGATCCACCCTGTCTTCCATGCTTCACTTCTTTCTCCTGCCAAGGAAACATTGATTCATAGTTCCAACTTCTCCTAGTCCCCTCCTGACCATGTGGGCCCTGAAGAAGAATACCTCATGGATTGAATCCTACATCATTGTGGGACTCTGTCCTGACAGCAATTCCTGGTCTGTTGGAAAGGGTATACTGCAGATGACAACTCCTGGGAACCTGAGCAGAACCTAAAAAATTCCAAACTCCTCCTTACTGACTATAAGAAGTGTTACCCCAAGGACTTTCCTCCCTCAGGATAATTCCTATCACCCATCCACCAACTCTTCATTATGCCCTGCTCCAATGTGCCCAAAATCATCCTCCCTACTCTCCCTAGGCCTCCTCTTCCTCCTCCTTCTGAAGCCTCTGTTGACTCTCTCCTTGACACAGCATCTTCCCTCACAATTTCTGAGGATCTTGATAGTAGTCCCTTATTTAGATCTACTCTCGAATTTTGTCTCTCTGACCCTCCTTCTCTTTTGTCTCACATCTCAGATACTAGTTCTCATAATTCTTCATATGTTATACCTCCTTCCATTCTAGACCCCCCACCACATGATAGTCAATGACACCTCCTCCCCTGTCTCCTGTATTTCCACCCCTGGATGGAGAACCCACAATGCTCTTGCTGCCTTCATTACCCACAAACCTCCTTGCTCTCCACTCCATTGTCTCTGTTGATGTTCTGGAACATGCCCACTGCCTCTGTCCAGATCTCCCCACTGAAATCCAAGCCCAAACCTTGCTAAGGTTCATCCAAGATCCCCACTTTGCAGTACCTATTAGGGTGTATCTTGATGACAGGTTGGTTCTCCACTCTCTATACCTCACCATGTTACAGATTGCACACATTACCAATGTCTGCCATGCTCCCTCAGCAGATGCCCATGCTGCTATACATGACCACATCCTTTCCAACATTCAATGAGAAATGGAGTCCAACCTTGTCAACACCTTCTATCAACTGGGCATGCTTGAGTTCATGGAGGACTTAGATTGCTACCTCTGAGACCTTGTGCTGTATATGCATCTGGCACCTCCCTCAGCAGCAGCATCCATTCCATCCACCTCATCCAAACCACTTAACCCTGAGGAGTTAGAGGTTATTAACTGCATAGAAGCCTATTGGACAGGAAACTTTGGGAATACCCCTCTCAGCTCTACCCTCCTGCAATTTCATGAGATGTATTTCCAGTTCTGCTGCCTCAGTCATCAGCATATCAACTGTGGGGTCTACCAATGCCCACTATGCCACTGTTTCTATCCTGGCCACACTCAGCAGCAGTGCCCTCTGTGCTGTGCTCCTCTGCTGCCCTCGCTCTCTATCTCTCCCATCTCCTCACACTTGTCTCATCACTCCTTGCTCCACCATTCTTGTTCCTCTGCCCACTGCAGGCAGGTCTTCTTTTGCATGGTCCCCTGCCACCCATGCCATCACTCCTGTTCTCCAAGTCTGGACAGGGACATGGATAATGATGTCTGGGACAATACAGCCTTTGCCAATGTCACTGGATCCCCTGCCATGGGTTCCTGCAACCTCTGAGTCTTTGATGGTGTCTTGACTCTCATAGGGGGGTAATGTTACATTTTATTCCTTTTCTCTACCTATGTCTCACTTCTATCCTCTTATCTCACCATTTGAGTCCCACTTGATGAGTTCTCTCTTGCATCATATTACTCATGCTTGTTCCTTGATGTTCCATCACATTTGATGGTATGATCTTTGTATTATAAATACTTGTTCTCTCTCATTCTCTCATATTCTATATGCTTACACAATCCTCATCAGTCTTGTCTATTTAAACTGTAGCACTTGCATCCTGTATACTAAGCTTGATCTTCTCAATCTATGAGTTACTGTGGACTTCATCTGAACTCCCAGTCTTAGTCCTCGACCCACTCTTTGGTACCTCACCCAAGAGTAGACTCCTAGTAGCTCCACAGCTAGGAGACCTTGACATCATCCAAGCTTCTGACACCCTCTCATCCACTTAACTTTTGAGATCATGCCTAGCCCATGGTAAAGCATAACAGATGGTATGAATGTAGAGAAGAAAACTGATAAGGGATACAGTGATCTCTTTCAGGTATTCACAAATTTCATTTGCTTGTGATGGACTAACCACTTTTCTCAGTGTGGCGAGTTGCATACACCTACAGACACCTGCACTCAAATTAAGCATCAGATCAAACTTTCTAAGCTCTTTGGCAGTATGGAAAAAGTCAAGAATGCTGTTAGCCAGTCTGGCATTTGAGATAGTGCAACCACTGCAATTGTGAACCAGCTCCTGGCACTTGGCAGGGTTCTATGGAAGTGAATGGCCAGAAGACATGCACTGTCAGAGGCTGAGGTTACTGCACATTTAAACAGTGAGCTGGATGCACTGCTTGGAGGTCAAATGCTTGATGACTGTATCAACCCACTTCTTGGAATGCAAGGATTGGACATCCACAAAGACACACCAACAGAAATCCTTCATATGATACTTCTTGGTATTGTCAAATACTTTTGGGGACAGACAGTCTACATCCTTGAAAAAGGCCAGTCTCTAAAAATATTTCAGACATGATTGGAATCTGTTAACAGAGAAGGCCTCAACTCTCCAACTCTCAATGCTAACTATATTGTACTATATGATATAAAAATAGTCTCATTGGGAAACACTTCAAGAGCCTTGCCCAAGTTATACCATATCTGGTCTATAACCTCATCCCAGAGACAGTTCTTCAGGGTTGGTCAGTAATTGGAAAACTTGTGGTCCTTCTCTGGCACACATCAATTGAAGATACAGAATTGTATCTCATCAGTACCCCCACTGTAAGTACTCTCATATAAACTATTGACTATGATCTGTCAGGCCAACCTCTTGTATGTCATTGACGATTTTCTCACTATCAGCACACAATGTGCACCAAGTATCTTGGTGATGAAGGCCAAATTTCATTTTCTGGTTCACCTTCCTATGTTTATAATTCAGCCCTGCCATTTTTTTCTTGACTGAGCAGTATGAGTCCTTCAACCACATCTTCCATCTTGTGTTAATCTATAGCAACCACTAAGTGCTGAGCCATGATGCATGTCAGCTGTTCACTGAACAAGACAACATTAAACATGTCATCTCTGGTGGAGTCTGGTATGACCCTATTACTGGAGAGTGGGTCAAAGCAGGACCAAGTGTTGTCAAATATATTAATGAACATCCTCACCAATGTCACTACTTGGTTTCCCCAGGATGGAATCTCCAGAAGTTGGTTAGTTTTGTTTGCCAGAATATTAAGTGCTTAGTGAATTACTCACCCTCTCTGAAGGTGCAGTGCATTTACCAACATACAGAAATGGAAACATGGAGATTGTATGCCCAATCAATTGGGATGAAATAGATGCTGCCAAATGTATTAGGTCAACTGTATGAATCACTCAGTAAGAAAACAGATTTCACAAGGTTGCATTGTTTACTATAGCACAAGAGGACAAACCCAAGGTGGGAACTCATGTTGTCATGAAGTGCAGTGGTGGATATCAGTTGGAATGGTCAAGGAGATCTTACTTCCCTTTGGGCAGCATCTTATTTCCCATGTCATAATCAGCCTCCTGGAATTTCTTCCAGAGTTGCATGCTCAGCTATGTATCCCATGCATCAAATACCTGGCACAGGAACAAAAGGTTATTGTTCTCCCTCATGTAAGCTTTCCTTACTCATATGGTGAGCATTATGTTGAAACTGCTTCTTGTTTTATATTAGGATGTCATTTGCATTGTCAATGTTCAGCATGACTGTATTAATTCCTGCTATACCTCTACTAGGGCTGTTCCCAAGAAACAGGAGTGCTTGCTTACATTATGGACCAAGAGTCTTGTTGATCACATACCTACCAATGCCTATGTCATCAACACCTCCTTGCTCCACAACTATAAGTGGATTAAGGCTGCTGTCCTGCCCACAATTTATGACCAGGTTTACACACCACTCATCATTGATCACTCCTCATAACACTTGCAGGTGGCACATCTACTTCAGTCAAAGGGAAGGACTTGGAGAGATGAAGCAGCCAATGGTATAGCTAATTGTGGCAAAGCATCACCAGCTGGGCAGCCTGCCTTTGACTGGCCAAAGAAAGCACAAGAAAAAGGTAAGGGAAAGGCAAAAGTACCATCCATCCAACCACTAATTCCAACCATTATCAGTTGTTTAATCATATTCAGACTCCCACTGCCATGAGCTCAGGATCACCTCAGCATCCTAACAGTATTAATCTGCACATTCCCTCTTCTTTGTCATTGTTCTCTTCAGCTGAGTATGTCTCTTCACATTTGGTTAATTACTGGGTGCATGGTCCATACTATGATCCCCCTATGCCATATGATCCCCCATGAGCTGGCCCTTCTATGTTATATGGGGACTCACCTCAAGCTGCCTATTCTGGGACCAGTCCAGCATCCTTCCAACATCCTGCATCAAGCATGCTTTCTTACCAACCTTACCTCAGTGGCATGCCACAGAATTCCAATGGTAATCCAGACTATTGTAGTACATACAGTATTATCACGGATAGAATTACCTGTAAATGCTGTATGGCAATTAATTCATGTCATTTGTGGATACAATCTGTTCCCCTAAAAGCAGTTATGTAATGTCTTGCACAGATGATTGATAACCATTCCCATGCATGTCTTCCAAAACATCATCTCTTTTTAAAGGTGATAGTTATGGATCTTGGTCTTCACCCTTCACCCAGCTGGTTTGTTCTGAATGAGTCTCCTTGTATGATTTTGACTTGACCAGGCTGCCAGATGCAACAGGCATAAAGGGTCACCAGGTATTATGATTGGTTTTCTATGATGATCAATTTCCATCTTTTAATGCTAAGTTTCCTTATCTTATCATTATCTTATTATCTTATCTTTATCTCATCAACAGATGACATCTTATCACAGACCTTCTTTGTTTATCCTTATTGACACTTTTATAGACTTTCATACTTTCCTTTTATACTTTTAGATCTCTTCATCTCCATGCTATGCACAGCTATGCACATCGCTTCTCTTTCACATTATACTTCTTTCATTTCTGCTATGCTTCTCTTCTATTTCATACCTGTGTTCTGCTGTGCATCACACATCATGCTTCTCTTTAATTACTGCTTTACAGCCTTATGCCTTATCCATTCCTCATGCTGCCACATACTATATCCTTATTTAGTTAGTTACCAAACATGTACACATACAATAGTATAGTATAAGAAGACCAGAGACCAAGCCTGGCTAACACCTGTCTTGTTCTTCTGATAGTTCTCCAACTGTCTACTTGAGATCCTGTCTAAGGATTAACACTAGCTGGATGTTGCCTACTTCCTCAGTTGGCATACTCCCCTTTGGAGATTAGCTTCTCTACACTAGAGTGACTACTCTTATTCTCTTCCACTCTAGCCAAGTATAAAGGCAGCTACAACATTATTGTGACCTAGTCATCTCATGACAACCACTCACTGCTAGATGCTTTGGGTTGTTTCACCAGGAGTAAGTACTATTTATAATCCCACCAAAGCTATGTGACATTCCCACAGTGTCTGGCAGTGCACTTTGTACAATGCTGTCAAGGTTAGTTATGGAAAGGGTTTTTGAGGTTACTGTATGTAATGTACAAGAAACCTAGATGTCAGCTGGATGCCAGTATCCAGGTAACTGGTACAGTAGTTTCAGGATAAATCAATCAATCAATCCTTCATAGCCAGTTCATGACATGGGAAACTACTAGGGAAACTATTACATTGGTAACAAGGGTATATCTAGGCCTGAATGTGGTGTCTATGTTTGGTGACTCAGTCAGCAAACAGAGAACAGAAATCCTCACTCACACCCCCCATCAAGGTCTGCCTGACATAAACCAATTTTAGCATCCAAGAGACATTATCCTAACTTAGGCATGTACCCACTGACTTCCAGATCACTTGAGAACAGTTGAAATCACTAACTGTTACAATTTTCTCTTTCCTTTCCACTCATATCCTTCTCATCTTATACTTCACATAACTATGTACATGGAGGGGTAATATCCTCTCTCAATATACAAGAACTGGTTACCTTCTAGTTACTGATCCCACAGCCTTGCACTTTTCTTTCTTTCATAGTTACCACTGTCTTATCAGACTTGTCACTCCATTACCACTTCTCTCACAATGGTCAGTGTTCCCCATCTCCCAGAATAGTCCCCACTCTATTGTTCTCTCTTCTTGATCTATTGGTCCATGCACTTTCCTTTACATATAAATACTTGTCTCTCTTGTACTTACTGTATATCTCCAATCTTGATCTACACAATATAAGCATTATCTGATTCAACCCTTGAAAACCTTGAGCTTAACCTCATATTCCTCAAACCCTCTGTCCTCTTGTCTAGTACAATCAGATGTTGGTCTCTTTGTGAGTATTGCCTGAGTTGTACTAAGATCCATTAAGACATCAGTCTCTTCATGAGTATCACCTTAATGGATCTTCTCATTAGAGGAATCCCTTGTTGTGTACACTTCACATAACAAAAGATCAAGATTCTCCTTGGTCCCACCTCTCTAGGTGAAGGACCCCACCATCAGTCACCACAAGCCCCAAAGGAACCTATGGCCTTGGACCAGACAACATCGACATTGACCTCCCTGAGATCCCCAAGACTAGACCAACCTATGTATCCAGATCCCAATGGCAACATATCCCACAGATACCCTCAGGAGCTGCCAATCCACTCACTGCAGCCACCACCCCTGTGATCACTGGACCTTCCATCTCTGGACCTTCCATCCCAATGCCACAGAACAATCCACTACCAAGCACCCCACAACTGCAGAACCCCACCACTGTACCAGTCACCATGGTCAAACTAAAGGCTGCCCTACCCACCAACTTCTCTAGGAAGTCTGCTGATGCTTCATATTGGATCTGAGCCATGAAGGCATATTTTGCCCTGAACTCTACCCTGTATACCAAAGATAGCAACAAGGTCATGACCACTCTTAACAAAATGAGCAAAGAAAGAGGTGCCTTCTTTGCTAAAATGTGGTATGACAAGATGACTGATGCCAACATTCCCAATAATGAAAAAGACTTTGACACCTTTGCCACTAACTTCAAAGATACATTCTACCCCTATGACATCAAAGCCACTGCCCATCTGGATCTATCTAAGTTAGTCCAAAAAACTATCAAGAAACCCAACAAAACCATAGATGACAGTTTTCAAACTTACATCACAGACTTCCAAAACCTCTATGCCAAAGCCAGGATCACTGACAATACCACCCTCATCAATCAATTCTCCCTAGGACTAGACCAGAAGATCACTGTTATGATCCTTGCCATGTCCATCATCCCCACCATGATCACCAAATGGATCACCAAGGCCAAGGCATTCCATGCCCAGAAAATGTGCATTCTTGCACTCAGAGGCAGATGACCCCAACCCTCCTCCTTCTTCCCTTGAACTTTGTCAAACAGAGTGTAGACCAAACATATATATACAAGCTACACTTGGCCTCATGCTGAGCATACCTAATCTATTGGCTGAATCATACTATTCAGTAGGCTAGTATATTAGGACCAATGTACTATAGGGGACAGTAGTAGGAATCTATCCTATGAACCCCCATCTTCTGTCATCCAAGGTTCAGACTCATCCTCATCTGCATCTCAAGAAACTTCATCCAGAGATCTGAATGTCATGGATGTAGACAGCATCACCCTGTTCAAACTAACCCCCACTGAACAAGCCAAGTGTATCTGAGAAGGTCACTGCTTCTGCTGCCACCTCCCAGGTCATAACTCAGCCAATTGTAAGAAAAACTCACCCTTCACCCTTCCAATACCACTTGGCCCCACAATATCAGGAATATGGAGACCATCACCAAGGAGCTCCCTGAGACTCCCAAATCTGACATTGAGAAGTATATACAGTTGTTCAAGACCTCAGGAAAAGGAGAAAATAAGATCCTGTCTGTCCTCAAGGCTTGCTATGAGGAGGAACCCACTGAGGAGATTGCCTCATCCACTCCCAACATCCAGAAAGGAAAGGATTTTTGAGGAGGAGAGCTGTTTCGACATCACCCTCTCCCATAAAAAGCCATGTACTTGTAGCATCCAAAATGAATCAAACTATGTATTTACCCATTTTACTACAAGGAAAACACAAAACCATTGAAACTACTGCTCTTGTCAACTCAGGAGCAACAGGAAACTTCCTAGATCCATGCCTACTCACTAACAACAACTTCAAAACCATGTACTTGAGTTTTCAGCTGAAAGCTTCAGATCCCTCTGGGCAGCCTGTCACTAACCTGCCTGGGTCAGTGCAAGAATCCTGACATAGCTAGGTATATCAGCCAATGGAGCCTGGAATGACCCATCATGATGGTCCCACCAGTAGCACCAGGTCCACCTGGATTGTAGTAGTGATTAGCTGAACCCAGTCTGGGTATCTCACATGCATGTGGTGACTTCATTCAACGTGACAAGCTTTGATACTTGTGATGAACTGAGAGGTGAGAGTGAACATATTTGAATGACAAACAATAGCTGTGATCCTTGTAACAGGAAAACCACCTGAGGTTCAGCAAACAATTATCTGTGCGCAACTTGAAGTCAATATTTGGCAGGCATACAACTTAAGGATGATGATCATGTAGCACTCCTCATAGCAGCAAAAGTCAAGCATGGCAAGTTCAGCAAGCTAATACGACTTTGACTGCACCTGCAAGCTCTCCTGGTACCTCATCACAGGTACCCAAAAAAAAACATCCAATTGCACTCAGCATACCTTCCCAACTTTCTCAGTTCAGTTGCAAAAGCAAGTGAGCATGGAAGCATTGACATCTGGCTGTCAAGCAAGAGTTAGAGGGTGTTCAGGCAGAGGCACAGGTCATCAGGTGAGCAGTCTTTTTTTTTCTTTTTGATTCAAAGAGACCAGACCATTGCATTTGGACATTGACCATCCGTGCTGATGCAGCCCATGGGCAATACAGCACACTATTTCAAAAACAAACAGACCATCAGTTGCTCATCATTGACAGCAGGGGTGATGAGCAAGGTGCATTTGAACCATCCATTTCTCTCTTGTCGTTGATCGTAGGAACTCAACCATGTGTTGCCAGTGTGACGATCATTGCATCGATACTCGAAGATGCAGCTGGTGCACAGAAATTTTGCTCACAGGCAAGGAGAGACTGCTACGGATTGCCAAGCATCCCAGAAAAGGACCATTCAACATTGCCATCAACAGGCCCGTTGACACTGTTGATGCATCCATTCATGAATGCTCAACTGTTTTGGTTCGTTTGAGTGTGGAAGAGAAGGTGCATGTGGGGGGGAGGAGAGTGAGGCAAACATGTATGCTTATTACATCCATCTGGCAAGCATTGGTATGTTAGGATGCTTCCAAATCAGTATGCAAGTAATCAAAGTGAGCTGTATTGGTCATGATTATGGAGAAAATAAACATGTCATCTCTGAACACAGGTGCAGTCATATGACTATATCACATGAGAGGACCCAGATGATTGCCCTCTTGTGCACTCAGCAGCCCTCGCAACTCTGAGACAGGTGTTTCTCTTCGAGTATCTGGGGAAGAAGTTGGCTCACTGTTCACACCACAGCTTGTGAAATACCTTGATGAATTTGTGATCAGGCAGGAGAATGTGAAGAAGGTCCTGTCTGTTGTGTGCATGTTCCCGCTTGGATTTGGGCAGCTAGGTTCAACAAGTCACAGTGTGTTCAACCATTATAATCAAGTACATGCCAACATCACTGCTGCCAAGGATCATCCAGACACGTGTTACGATTTCTTTGTTTCTTTTCCTTTTACTCCTTTGTTACACTTGAAGTATGTCTCATATCCTCGCCTTGTACCCACTCATCTTGCTGTTCAAACCCTGCTTGACGACATCTTTTATCATTGTATTACTCATATGTTCTACAATGTTCCATCAACTTCTATGCCATGTCTACGCTGACTCACACTTATTTCTCAGCATTCTCTCATATTCTTTTACTTACCTCATGCCTTGCTTGGCTCATCTATTTAAACTGTAGCACTCTCGCTTGTAACACTAAGCTTGATCTTCTCAATTCTACGAGTTACTGTGGACTTCGCCTGATCCCAGTCTCCATCCTTGACCACCCTTCGCTTCCACAGCAGGGTAGCCTCCTAGTAGCACCACAGCTAGGGGTTCCTAACGTCATCCAAGCTTCCAACATCCTTAGTCCACTTGACTCCTTGAGATCACACCTAGCCCACAGCAAAGCATAACAACATGCAGGGCTGGGACATCAATTCACCAGATGGTATGTCTTAATACTGTCGGTACAGCACATATAGCCTTAAAGAGTGCCATTCGATAGTGCAGTTTGGTATCACACCAGCACAAATACATCCACATCCTCAGTGCCTTACTCCACCCCACTTGCCCCTGCAGCATCGGCATACATCCCTCTGTTCAAAAAGAATAATGTCTTGGTAATGTGAAGGAAACGATTTTTTTTGCACCAGTGACTGAGTATTGTCAACCAAGTTGTTCACTGACCCACAAGATGTGGCATGGTCACGAGAACCAGCCTGTTCCAGCTCTTGGGAGATCTGCTGAAATTCATCAGCAAGGTCTGGATGCTCAACATGAAGTTCATCGACTGGAGTGTGCAGCTGCAGGAAATCAACTCCAGACAATGGAACGTCCTTGCTCGAGCCACTCGACAGCTGTTTCAGGACAACCAGCTTCAAGTGCAGCTGTGGCAGCATCTCGTGCTATGTCAGTGGCCGCAAGGAGTACACAGTGATGCTCTGTGAGTGGGAGACCAAGCCATGCCAACTGTGGAAGAAGGTTGATGGCAGTGGTATATGCATCAAGAGCAGCCTGCAAGTTGCCTTGGAGGTATGCAGAGGAAATCCACTGGTGAGCAGCATGAAAGTGGATGGAAGTAGGACCTGTGGAGGTGCAACTGGCCATGGAAAAATGGGAAGTGGCAGCAGAGAGATTACGAGGATCACAAGAGTGCTTGAAAAACATCATGAATGCATTCCCAAGATTGTTCAGTTGAGCTGGCTTGTCAGGATGGATATCAGGAGTGAGATGGACTGCCTCCTCAAACATCAAAATGGACTTGTCGATGTCTGCAAAGTCACCAAGATGCTCAAAGCAACTGGATAACAAGGACCCAAGGTTGTTCAACCGAGCTGGCCTGTTGGGATGATCACTGGGAGTGAGACAGACTGCCTCCTCAAACTTCCAAATGGACTTATTGATATCTGTGAGGTCACCAAGGTGCTCAAAGCGGTGAAATAATGAGTTTCTGAGGTTGTTCAACAGAACTGGCTTGCCAGGGTGGCTGTTGGGAGTGAGACAGACTGCCTCCTCAAACATCCAAATGGACTTATCGATATTTGCAAGGTCACTGAGATGGTCAAAGCAACCAGATAATGAGTTTCCAAGATTGTTCAGCCGAGCCAGTTTGTCAGGATGGTCATTGGGAGTGAGATGGACTGCTTCCTCAGACATTGAAATGGACTTGTAGATGTCCACGAGGTTGCTGAGGTGCTCAAAGTGACTCAACAGAGAGCTCCCAAGGTTGTTCAACAGAACTGGCTTGGCAGGGTTGCTATTGGGAATGAGATGGACTGCCTCCTCAAGCTTCAAAATGGACTTGTCGATGTTGGTGAGGTCACCGAGACACTCAAAGCAATGGGATAATGAGGATCTGAGGTTGTTCAACTGAGCTAGCTTGTTGGGGTGGCCACTGGGAGTGAAACAGACTGCCTCCTCAGATATAGAAATCAACTTGTCAATATCTGTGGGGTCACTGAGATGCTCAAAGCAACAAAATAACAAGTTCCCAAGGCTGTTCAACAGAACTGGCTTGGTGAGATGGCTGTTAGGAATGAGACAGACAGCCTCCTCAGACATTGAAATGGACTTGTCAATGTCTGCAAGGTCACCGAGGCACTCAAAGCAACAAGATAATGAGTTCCTGAGGTTGGATAACCAAGCCAGTTTGTCGGGATGGCCATTGGGTATGAGATGGATTGCCTCCTCAAACACCAAAATGCATTTGTTGATGTCTGCGAGGTCACTGAGGTGCTTAAAGCGACAAAATAACAAGTTCCCGAGGTTATTCAACAGAACCACCTTGCTGGGATGGCCATTGGGAGTGAGACGGACTGCCCCCTCTTTTGTCGAGATGGACCTGTTGATGTCTGCGAGATCACCGAGACACTCAAAACAACTCAATAATGAGTTCCTGAGGTTGGTCAACCAAGCTGGCTTGTTGGGGTGGCTGTTGGGAGTCAGATGGACTGCCTCCTCAAACTTTGAAATGGACTTGTTGATGTCCACAAGGTTACCAAGGCACTCAAAGTGACTCAGTAATGAGTTGCCGAGATTGTTTAATAGAGCTGCATTGTCGGGATGGCCATTGGGAGTGAGAGAGACTGCTTCCTCAAACATCGAAATGGACTTATCAATGTCTGCGAGGTCACCAAGACACTTAAAGTGATGAGATAATGAAGACCCAAGGTTGTTCAACAGAGCTGCTTTGGTGGGATGGCCATTGGGAGTGAGACAAGCTACTTCCTCCAACATCGAAACAGACCTGTTAATGTCTGCAAGGTTACCAAGATGTTCAAAGTGAACAGATAAGGAGGACCTGAGGTTGTTTGACCAACCTGGCTTGTCAAGATGACCATAGGGAGTGAGACGGACTGCATCCTCAAACATCAAAATGGACTTGTCAATGTCTGTGAGGTTACTGAGGTGCTCAAAGCGACGAAATAATGAGTTCCCGAGATTGTTCAATAGAGCTGCCTGGTCAGGATGGCCATTGGATGTGAGACAGACTGCCTCCTCAAACTTCAAAATGGACTTGTTGATGTCTGCAATGTTACCGAGGTGCTCAAAGTGGCAAGACAATGAGTTCCTGAGGTTGGATAACCAACCTAGCTTGTCAGGATCATCATTAGGAGTGAGACAGACAGCCTTCTCAAACATCAAAATGGACTTGTTGGTATCCGTGAGGTCACTGAGGTGCTCAAAGCGACAAGATAACGAGTTCCTGAGGTTGAACAGCTGGCCTAGCTTGTCATGATGGCCATTGGGAGTGAGACAGAGAGCCTCCTCAAACATCAAAATGGACTTGTCAATATCTACAAGGTCACCAAGATGCTCAAAATGGCAAAATAATGAGATTCCGAGCTGGGTGAGCAAAGTTGGCCTCTCAGGGTGTCCATCTGGAGGGAGCTGCATGGCATACTCCCGCATCAAAACTGCCTTGTGGATGTCAACAAGGTCACCATTGCCCTCAAATTGACCATGCAACAAGCTTCCAAGGCCAGCTAGTACTGCAGGCCGGCAAGGATTCCAATCTGACAAGTCCAGAAGCATAGCCCATGCCATCCATATCAACTCTTCATCATCAGGATTCACACTATCTGCATGAGATATCTCAGACTCCACCACCGGAATCACTATGGAGATCTCGGCCATCAGCAGTACAAGACAAGCTGCTTGGTATGCATAGCACTCCACTTGGGAGAGCTCTGCCACTCTGGAGAGCAAATCCTTCACTTCTGTCCTGTCAGTCTCGTTTCCTTGCCTCTGGAAACAGGCCAGTAGAGCAAAACTAAGATTGAGTGCTGTCACACAGTGATCTGGGTGACCACTGGTGCAAAGCCAGAGTGCTTCCTGATAAAATGTAATTGGCATGTCTAGGTCATGGTAATGATTATTGGCTTGACAGTGAACAAACTTTGCATTGGCCAAGTTGAATAGTACAGCAGAGCAATTGGGGTGGTCTGGGGGGCACATGTCCTGGACACGCTCGAAGCATGTGATAGCCTCGTCGAGGTCAGTTTGGTGCTGGACCTGGTGGTAATGTAGGAGAGCACGATGTCCATTATCCATCAGCTATTCAAGCTCGTTCATTACATCTGACTCAGGTACCTATCATCATATGGTTAGGATGCATCAAACAACAAGATGAATGAAATGCTCACATCAAGTTTCATTGCGAATCCATTGATGTTGCAAATGCATCGTTCAGTAATTATTCTGACAGATGAATATGATGGCAAAACCTTGTCCAATTGAATCAGAAACATGATAGCTACAAGGAGATGTCAGAGGACAAGGGTATATCAATGGAGTTGCTTATGCTGGAGCTTTTTATTCAGATCGAATACATCTTCTACAGTAATTTTGAGTTCACAAAGTAATTCTCCATTTCTGAACCTTGGCCTGAGCTCAAAGGATGTGTAGACTTTGAACGATATGGAAGATGATTGTCCCGATGGCCTTGAATCTTACTCAGTAAAAAGTAGTGAGACTGAGGATGGTAGTGATTCACAAGAGGATCCCTTCATCCCATTCCACCACGTCCTTGCCTACCAATATGGGTTTATTCAAAGTTTTCATGATCCTCCCATCAACTTCTATAACAGCATGGAAACCTGCCAGCACATGATGGAGGGCAGACATAACATCTGTGGCACAGATGTCTGCACAGGGATGTCAACGATTTCTCCAATATGTCTTGCATTACCACTTACGAGTTATGAAGACATGTTCATGTTTGTTTGTACCAGATGGGTGTGATTTTGAGTCATCTGATTTCTTTATTTTCTGAGCATGTTGTGGTTGCAGGAAAAAAGGTTAAGTCAAGAGTGGATTATCTTCATCCATGCCAGTGAGCGCAAAGCACAGAGAGAAGAAAAGAGCATGGAGAAACATTGGTCAAGTTCTGGGTGGGGAGATTCCACAGCTTGCATGGGTTCATAAAGGTGGCCACAGGATAGAACATGTATGTGCACATGTTTGATGGTGAATGGAGCGAACCTGTTGGGATTCATTTCACTGGTATGAGGTCTACATGCACTGGCCACTACTGCTAGTGACAATGTGTGGGACATGTTACCTAGACTCATTGGAGAAGCAGCGATGGTAGAGATGTTTCCCTTGTCATGACCAGGCATACTAAGTAAGTTTTCCAAATAGAATTCATCTCCAAACTGGAAGGACCTCTTGCACCCCACCCCTTCACATATGTTGTATTATGACTAGTTACCATTTTCCGATTGAGCACACATTCCTCATTATGACCTCTGGGTATGCTGTCATCACTCTTGTGATGTTCCTCCTTTCTATCATCTTCGTGATATTCCCAGTTTCCATACCTACACCCCGCTCTATACCTCAATTATCAATAAACCTCATCACTGCACAGGGTCATTGCAACGATGTGGTCGATAATGGACCATGATGCACTGAGAGTGACACAGAAGGTGTATGAGCACCTTTTTCATGACAACAAGGCTTCTGACATCACAGAGGCCACTGAAGTGTTGCATTATGCTGTCCAGCATCTCCATGACTCAGGCATGTCTTTCTCCTCTTGGGTTCCTTTTATTCATTTCGGCCAGTAGTTGATATTCCACATGGCTCCCTTTCTATGCTACTTTTTGATTCATACATACTAGCTTGTTTATTGTATTGAGATACTGATGTTTCTATACAAATAGTGTATTATAAAACCCAGGAAATGGTGATCATGAATAAAAGGTGTGGCTGGGCATACTAGCCCAAATGTCAGAGGTTGGGACAGCACGATGTGCCAGTGATTGTCTGGTCTTGGCCCCTTGGTTCCCTGGGTATCAGATCATCTGAGTCATCACCCTGCTTGAGTATGCTGCTCGATTTGTTTCCATTTTGATCTCGTGGCTCATGCAGCTGATCCTACAAGTGTAGGCCTACAAGCTTACCTAGGTACCTATAACTAGCAGATATACTGCTCGGGATACTGAATGCTAACCATTCAGTATCACTGCCTTTTGGCATAATGGTCTAAGCAGCGAGCAGCTTTGACTGCTTACAACAAGTTGCCTATCATTCTGAACCCTTTGAATCAGTCTTGGCATCCAAGCTTTGTGTATATATTCTGGCAGGTATGTTGATTCCCAAACAGTGTGTCTGGTCTGAGATGTTCCCAGACGATGGACAGCTCATGGAGAAAGATGTTATCTGTGGCAAGGGTGTAGAGGGCAGGGTTGTGGGCATGGTCTGGGGGTTGTCCCCCACACCTTGTACAAGTGGCATGCCATGTTTCAGACTGGTTCTTCCTTGCTCTTCACTGCTGCCGTCTTGCATGCCCTCCTTCCTGAATCTGCTGTGTTCTTGTGTGTAAAGGAGGCATGGAAAGCAAGGGCAACTGGTTCTGCGAACAAGACCCAGGTCTTCTTTAGGGAAATGAAGCAAATGCTCAAAACTCATTGGCCCCTGTGTATATATGCCATTCTGCTGATGGCTGGTATGTTGTTTGGCCTAGGCCCTTCTGTTTATGACAGGGCATCTTATCAAGTGCATTTGCTATCTTATTGCAGGATTCAACTTTTTGTCCCATGGGTCCCAGATGAAATCATCGAGATACTTAGGGAATCATTGGACACCACTGATCGGAACCAACCACACATTCCTTTGTAGGATCTGTATCCAACCTATCTGCAAAAATCGAAAAGGTTTTCTTCACACACTGCAACTATTGCAAACATCATCAGAAATTGTGTCCATCCCTCTTCATTTACTTTGCGTGCATGATAGGCCTCATTTTGATCTGTAGGGTACAATTACGTGAGTGTTTTTCATGTTTTAGCTCATGTGTGGTTCCAGAGAGCTCATCTGATTGCATCCTTTTGCAATTCAAAGGCCAGGTGGTGCCATTGCTGGCAACATGAGTCAATACTTGGGATGCAGGCTGACTATAATGTACACTGCATGCACACTAACCAAATCGTTGTCTGTTGCTTACTGATCCTCCAAATTTCTTACAGTGTCTTCATATTGCTTGTCAGCAGTAGGTACCAATTGGATGCTCACTCGCTTATACTATCACTCAGCTATGAACTCAATTGATAGCTTTTGTTCTGCTCTGGATTCTCCCTGATTCCTTCTCAGCTCTTGCTGCTGGTGCCTTCTGCATGCAGTTTGGAGTCCAAGGTGCATGGGGTATCATAAGCACTATTTTCATCCGCAACTCTGTTCTCACTTATGTTGCACGCCAGATTTCCATTTGATTGGTGGAGATGTTGCCTCCAGCATTTAGGGCGACATTCTCTAGTGTCACCTACCAGCTTGGGAACATATGTGTTGTCTTGAAGTGCTTATGCAGCAATAATGGATGTGACTGATGATGATTCATTTACTATGAGGCTGCAGATGATCTCTGCAGCTTCCACCCAAATCGAAGTGGGTGCATACTTAATGTTTCACTTTCCTTATTTTTGTCTAACAAGAGCATGCTCATAGCTGGTGGAAAGAACTTCCAGATATATGTGATGGAAAATGGTGTACTAACCATCATGCCTGGATATGGGAAGGTGCAAGGCATCTTCATTGGAGTAGTTGCTGCATTTGTGATTCTCATCATGATTGTTGGACCCAAGTACACATATCCTTCATTCATTCCTTGGTTGCTATTGACCATTGTTCTTGGTAATGCCATGTCGCTAGGAAACACGCTTCCCACTTTGAGCAGTATAAGATGGCATTTGAAGATGGTAGCGGATGTGATGAGGCAATTGTAGAAGAGGAAAAGGGTACAGATTCATTCAAGGAGCATCAGAACTTGAACATGTGATGAGGCATAGCAAGAGGTGGGCTGAGCCTGGGAATCGCATTCCTGGAGACATGACTTTGAACTACAATGGGATTCAAATAATGGATAAACACGAGCAGTTCATACCTTTCTAAACAAGATGTATAGGCATAGACAGGTCTTGTACATTGGAAATTGTTTAAATTGATTCATGCTGATTCCAGCAACCGAGAGTAGTAGTCTCATTTATGAGGTCATCCTCAGTTCCTGAATTCACTGACTCTATGTATGCTCTCCTGGGTCGACCAGAATGAAGATGAATCTTCAGATCCATAAAATAGGGAGCTGGGCAAAGTGGATGTCTAAGGTACAGCACGTGACTTTCCCAAAGCAAGTGAGTGGCACAGCTTCTTCTCTTAGACTGACTGTCAGTCCAGCATCCCAGTCACTCATTGAGTTTCTCACACTGGCCTCTGTCAGGTCCACTGTCCAAATGGTATTACACTGTGACACATCATTTGCCTGTCGGACTCACTCATTGACCCACTCAGTTCCCATCCCACCCTTGCAGCTCACTCGCCTCACAGTGCTTTGGGCCAGAAAGCCCTCTGGGCTTTCACCCACACCCCCTCTCTCTCACTCTTTCATATGAACATACTCTGTACATCCTGTACATACATCCCATTGTGAACACACATCACTGTTAGCATCCAAAATTCATGGATTGTATGTTCAAGTTCTCAGAAGTAATCCATCAGGCTTATTGGTGGCACAAAGGCATCCATGCGAAATACATACCTTTCTGGTCACTTTCTAATAGACACTGATGACGATCAAAGTGTGAACTTGAAGCATGTGAAGTTCCAAAAGGCACTGGCATCGGTAGGCTATGCTTTGGCAGTGCAAGTCTCTTTGTCATGAGTTGGACAACAAAAATACCTTTAGTGTGCTCTGGACGTGTTTGGTTTAATGTGAAAATGATGGTGAGGCAGATAGCAAGAATTCTTTAATCATGTCACATCATTCAAGTTGAAGTCACCATTGATCCCAAGCTCTGGTAAGGTTTGTAGAATTTACTGTACCACAGTCAAAGCACTGATGATGAATGTTCAAGAGTACTCTGACTTGATTTGCATTTTCAGAATTGTTATTTTGGGCCCTATTTCACACCAACAGTCCTGGTGACTGTCATCCCACAATGGAATGTTGCAGACAAGTTCTAGCCCATTGTTTTGGCTGTCTGTTCAGAGATGTTTTCTGTCTAACCAAGGTCACTTCCTGATCGGGGTCGATGATTGTTGATCTATTGATGTGATACAGATCTATAATGTGTGTGCTCCATGCTTTGACCTATGCTATGGCCCTCTGGGCAGCACCAACTTGAATACTTTGTGGATGCATTGACCTATGGCAATTATATAAAGGAGTGCATGTTCTGTTCTCCTGGGACAGTGAGAACAACTCTCTTATCCTCTTCTACTCTATCCCATTGATACTGCCTAGCATCTGAGATGTCATCCATTTGCCCCCAGGATTGTGTGAACAAAGGGATGGGTGTCCAAACATATTGTTCTTTTATACTTATGTCTCTCTGCCCTAGGAGGAACCTCTTTATCACCTGGCAGTGACAGGTATTGATATGCCAGTCTATTATCACCTACAGAGAAAGTGATCCATGGAATGAGTACCTTGTCCATCAGACCTCAGTCCCCCTAAGGAAGGACTTCCAGGGATCCTATACTATGATAACTTGGGTTGGCCCAGTGTTCGGGTGAAAGATATCCTAAGGGACACTGCCCAGATCTACAATCCAAATGATCCCATTTTCGAACATCTCGGTTGGAGGTTGACCGTGGTTCATCTAGAAGTGAGCCTACTCTGCTTTCAAGGGGTCCTTGGCCACTAACCAACAGCGATGTTCAAGTGGCCTGGATTCATATCTACAGGCATTGCTGATCTGACACATGCTCGTTTTGACATATGTTGAAACAGGAAACCTATGACACATCTGGAGTTTGCGAGAGAGATCTGTCTTCTCCTTTTCAACTTTTTCAAATGCTTTTCTGTAAGTATCTCGATTCACCTTTGGTAGTATCATTTTTTCTGATCATTGGGCCAATTCTTACTAGAAGCATCCCATTGCCCCTGGTTCAGAAAAATGGACGTGGAACCCCAACTCACAGGGCATTCATGCAATTGACTTGGTCCTACTCTCAGTTCATTATTATAAGGGCACCTGGGTCCCCAAGTTCTATGTCTTCATTGACTGAAGGAATGGGACCCAACTACATCTTCCCTTCTAAACAAGGTATCACTTTCATCACAAGACATGTTCAACATTGTACATTTTCACTTGGACTTTAAATCATTCACGTTATATGTTTGCATCAGTATGGTTGTACCAATGTACCCACATTCCTTACAGTATCACGGACATCTGTGCCTAAAACTAAACCTCTCTTTAGTTTTTCATTCCATATACTTGCCCATTGGCTGTCTCTTGCACATATATATCTTGCTTTTATGTGAAATTACCAGACAGCATAACCATGACTTGGGATAGCTGATCTTCTCAGTGTCCACATCCTATGAATATGCCCTGTTACTCATGAATGTCTGATTCCTCTGTAGGTGGGATTTTGAGCTAACGGCAGACAGCAAGGGGGGGGGGGTTACAGCATAACTTGGAGAGTTTGTTGGGGCCTCTACTTCCTGCATTGTGGAATGGTCATGGCTGATACTGTGAGGACCTTGTGATATCTGGCAATCCCAGATGGCCATGAGTTGTGCATTGTCAGGAAGGCAAGGTGGGCAGTTGCATTGGTAGTGCTGAGTGATGACATCTTCCATGTCCCCTGTTATCTGATTAGTAAGGTACCACAAGCAATTGTTTACTTACTTTGTGCATGAAGGTCTACAGAGATAGGGACCTCTACCTCATCTGTTGCAGAGTGGCCATGACTGACAGGACCTTCTGACATCTCTGGCATGTGGTTAGGAAGATGTGATGGGCAGTTGCGCTGGCACCCTGGGTGTATGGTACTGAAAGTAACCATTTACTTACTTTAAGCATGAAGTGACAGAATCTAGGAGAAGGCAGGAGTTGCCCAATACTATAGTACATTAGCTAGGAATGAAAAACTAAGTGAAAAGTAACTCACCTCAGCCACTGCCTAAGATGGGCGAAAATGACTGAGGTGCTAGTGAGTAGGGTAAGTGTATATATACTATGGGCAGAGGTACACTCATATTATGTTACCAGCAATGAGCCTAAAAGAAGACTAGAAGATATGGCAATGATGTTGTAAGCAGAGTCTAAAAGGTTAAGTGAATATGAATGTCATACAACTGTAATGGTTCTGAAGGTTCCGCTATTCCAAGTCCAGAAGTGTTTCCAGAACCTGATACTTCCAAGTCTGGAAGTGGTTCCAGAACAGTGGAACTCAGAAGTGCTGGAACTTTAAGGTTGGATATTGTCACAAAGGTCCACTGAGATGGGGGCCTCTATTTCATCTATTTCTATTTCATCTGTCACAAAGCAGGTATGACTGATATGACTTTCTGACATCTGCTGGTTTTGATCTGTCATAAGTGGTGTGTTGTTAGGAAGGCACAGTTGGTGGTTGTGCTGGTGGTGGATATGTTCTTCACCTCTTGTCATCCCATCAGTAAGGTATTGCAAGCAACTGATCACTTACTTTGAGACGCCACAGAACCGGGATTCATCAGTTCCTCCCTGCTACTGGATGTTGTCATACTGGTACCTAGCGATGTGGTAGTCAGTAGATGAACATGATGTTCATATCACATTTACCCATAGTTGTACTTGCAGGAATGCCTGGGTTTGGTACGAACACTAAGTACATCCTTACAGAAAAGGACAGAGACATATATTTGTTGTGAAAGACATACTCTGTGAAGCATTTATCTTCATCTGGGGAAACCTTGTCAATCATAGGAGATCTGACATGATCAGGGATGCCACCCAGACTTGCCCCACTTCTAAAACCCAGGTCTACATGTGACATCATAATAGTGTGCACCTAGGATAGGGAAGAAGGAAACGAATGGAATGACCTGGTTCAGCACAATCCAGAAGGGGAAGATGAATGAGACGTCATGTCAGCTAATTCCTGATCTTGAACAACAGGCCCAGGAGCAACTGACAATCTTTGAAGTGGTTCAGGGGATGGACATACTTGTGAGATGCTGGTAGATCTGAAGGCTGGGTCGCAGCGGCCACAAGGAAGAGAAGTTGTGAAGACTGTCGCTTAGGCTGGGAAAGGTTCAAGTTCAGGTCCATATTGCTGTCATTGTCAAAATTTGATCCACATTCGGATGGAGTGTGGGAGGTTGGTGGAGTGAATTCAGTTCTAGCATGCGATACAACCAAAGATGGCAGGAAAAAGCTACGAGGGGGATGAGAAGAATGGGAAGATGCTATGGAGGCCCTATTGTGACCATGGCTAGATGATGAGGACAGTAGAAAGTGGACTCACAGCTTAACAGCATACTCCTGGGGCAATCTATTTGATCTTGTCCCACCTTTGGTTGCCTGGGAGGGTAACCTGAACCTGAACTGACTGGTTTGCGACATTGCAAAAGTTGGCTGAACTTGGGTCAGCAGACTGGAGGACTCCACCCATGGAGAAATCTGACTCTCCTCATCATCATGATGAGAGGGTGCCATTGCATTTATTTCCTGCCCTTGCATTGCTACAGTTGAAATGCTCATAATGCATGGACTTTCCAGTGGTCCCAAGTTGGGGCCTGCCAAAATGAGGGAATTTTTGCATATTGCATAATGCATAGGTATTACATATAGGATATGCATTATGATGGAGCCTGGGACCCAGTTAGAATTGCTCTGGGCCATGAACATGAGACCTGAAATTTTCACTCCAGGCAAGTTCTTCCAACCCCAGTTAGTGCATCATGACCACAATGCTTGATGCGGCAAAATGGTAGCCCCACAATAAGCCCACTAATCACTCACCCTGGGCTGAAAAATGGCCAAAGCATGCTGACAATGTGCCCACCACCTCTGCAAAGCCACCATTGGCACAGCAGACATCCCACAAGAATCTTATGCTCACTAACTGGCTCTTGGTCTATGCTTATGTTGATGCACACCCAGATGCACAAGGTAGCTGTGGCAAGGGGCAATGTGATTGAGATTGACCCAGACGAGGACAGTGACCCAGTGGAGCAGTGCATTTCGAAGGTTCAGGGCCCAGGTGACAGACTTGTGCAAGCAGCTTGAGATGGTGGCATTAGAGTATGGCAAGGCAGAGGATTTGGTGTTGTTAAAGCAGCTGTGTCATTTTTGCACAAGGTTATGGAGTCAGGAAATGGCCCACATGAAGCAGACGATGCTGGATCAGCACTTCGTACCTTGCATGGTTTTGTTGTAGTAGGAGTTAGTACTTATTGTCGATGACCAAACTCTGTGACATCTATGTCACACTTTGTCATGCTTTGTTGTACTGCATATCCATCATAATGCATTATGAGTATTTCAACTGTATGTCAAGACTTCAAGTAGACTGTCATGCCGGCCTTTCAGACTGTATACATTCAAGCCACTGTAGGTGTTGAATCGATCCCCTGCTCCCTTTTCTAGCCTGCGAAGAGTGTCTTGGTTGGGTCTCAGTTGTGCTTTCTGCAATGTTTGGTAGCAACGATTATGAGGGAATCATGAACATTTGAACTCACCAGCAGGATGTTACGAGTTGACCTGGCCCCGTTCATTTCATTTCTTTACTTTTACTTAGCTTAGTCTCAATGGGTTGCTATCCATCTCGTCTGGCGTAACCCAGACTACTCCCGCACAGCATGTAGGTCAATACTCCCACGGACTGCTTCTTTTCTTCATTTCCGACTAATGACCCTGCTGTCATTGTCGCTTCGGGCCGTTCCGGCCACTTCTTTGTTTCATGATAATCTTTGATAGACAGCTGCTTCTGATTGACACTGATCGACAGATCCGCAGTGGATATGACTCGACTCGACTCCTCCCGAGTCCCTACGCTTCCCCGAGTCATATCTCTCTTTGTTCCTCATTCACCCGCTCGTTCTACGAGCTTCCATAACCTTCTATGATTCACGTATATAAACCGTAGCCTCTCCGCTTGTATTCCTTAAGCTAGAGCTACTCAATCTTACCCTTGAGATAACTCCTACGCTCGATCTCCCAAGACCAGGATAAGACTCGTCCTCATCGGACTCCTCATATCCTTCGACGCTGAGCGTGCTCTTCGTGAGCAGATACCTCGCCCGAAGGTCCTTAGCCGTACCGGAGCGTCAAGAACGCTGGTACTCCCTTAGTCCCAGAACACCTTTGAGTCTACGCTCGACCCTACCCGGGCCAAGCGTAACAAAAGCTCTAGCTTACCACGTCGCGGCTACCATCGAGTAGGCCCTCCTCCTCAGCCCGACCGCCACCGATCTCCACCTCGTGGAGAGCCACAGAATCACCGGACCACGAGTCCTCAGCCTCAGAAACATCAGACTCAGAAGCTCCTACCGAGGGCTCTGATAACCCCGACCTAGACCTCGAGCTACGCTCTCCCACAGAGGAAGCAGAATCACAAGAACTCTCTAGACTACTGTCCCACCAGCTCTCAGCTGGCGCAGTTATCCCCCGCAGTCCCACCCCACCATCACCGACCCCGATCGCTCAAAGCGGTCATATATTCCCAGTCACGGCACCCCCAGCCCCACAGCCCCAGACTCCCGTCATGGGAACCAAGCCCACAGAAATCCATCTCGGAGTTCCCGAAGACTTCGATGGAAACCTCACGAAGGCGAAGCCCTGGCTTTGTTCGGTACAATTGTACCTCTCGATCAACGCAGAAATCTACAACGACGACGCTAGGCGCATCGCCTACGCGCTCTCTTTCATGAAGAAAGGTACGGCGCTCACATGGACTCATACCTTCTGAGAATCCAAGATCTCCGGCGGAGGCTTCTCTCTTGGGAAGTGGTCCGACTTTGTCTCCGACTTCGAGGCCGTTTTCTCCCACTCAGAATCGACCACCAACGCGCTTACCTGGTTAGCTACCAAGCGGATGATTCCTGGAAAGAAGGGCGAGTACTCCCCTTCTCTCGCTAACTACACGGCACAGTTCAGGTCCAAGGTATCCGTCGCAGGAGTAACCGACGACGCGGTTTTAATCTCCTACTACTCTGCGGGTATACCTGAAGACCTCATGTTCGACGTTCTCCGGATGGAGAATCCCCCCACCAAGGTTGCCAACTGGTATAAGAAGGTGGCCCTCTTCGACTCTCATCGCCGCCGAGCCTGAGGGATCGCGCAACAACACAAGAAACCCGGTACTCCATATGTGCCTACTTACTCGAAGAAGGAAGAAAAGGACCCCGACACCATGGACGTCGATGCCGTCCGACTTCCCCCCAGGCTCACGGAAGCCGAAAGGCAGAAGTGCTTCAAGGAAGGCCGCTGCCTCCAATGCCGCCAGACCGGCCATATGGCAAAGGAGTGTAAGGTCTACGACTCATCCAAGAACCCCAAGAAGGCTCGAAAGGTGAAGAAGGATGATGTCCCAGAGCTAGCTGACTGCGAAGATGACGACGACGAAGCCGAGTCAGTAGCTAGAATCTCCTTCTCCCGCAAGGATTTTTAGAACGGAGGACCCCGTCAACGCGGACTCCTCCTAGGTGTGCCAATGTACTAGTATCTGAGACTCGCAAATCCATGCAGATCCCAGTTCAACTCATCGTACCTGTGTACTCTCTCAAAGCCGTTGACACCCGTGCCCTGATTGACAGTGGCGCCGACATCTCCTGCATAGACTGGGATTTCGTGCGAAAGCACAAACTCCCCACCACCCGACTTCCAAAACCCATCCCCATTCGGAATGTAGACCAGTCCAACAACTCTCACGGAGCTATCCGATTCACCTGCACTCTCTACGCCAACACCGGGGGAATCACTCAGAAGGTTCTTTTCCACGTCATGTCCTGTGGAAGCGAGAATGTCATCCTCGGACTCCCCTGGCTCCGCTCTACCAACCCAACCATCGACTGGTGTAGACAGACGATCGACATCCCTGAATCCTGTGATCAATCCAAGGTTCTTTTCCAGGAACATAACGTCGCTACCTCCGAGCATAGCGACCGATTCAAGCGACCCAGCTTCGACTGGACCCCCCCACGACAAGTCAAGGTCAACTGTGTTGACCATGCATGCCTCTACGAATATCTCGACGAAGAATCGGAGAGTGAGTTCTGTCAACGAGCTCACGATTACTATAGAATCGGTCGGATCCAACGGTGTGGATCGCGGTTCTACCCTTTAGGCTCTCCGGTCATCGCCAAGATCACTTCCGCTATGCAGTTAGCACAAGCGGAGTTCAACAGGAAACCCGAGGTTACACTCCCACCGGAGTATGAGCAGTTCCGAAAGGTGTTCGATGAACGACCAATCGGACAACTCCCACTGGAACGGACTTACGACCATGAGATCAACCTTAAAGAAGGCTTCGAACCCAAGATCGGCAAGTTATATCCGCTATCCCCGCGCGAACGCAAAGCCACCGAAGCCTTCCTAGAAGAGAATCTCCGGTCCGGTGCCATCCGTCCCTCGAATTCTCCCCAAGCATCCCCTTTCTTCTTTGTCCAGAAGAAAGAACTCGACGCCAACGGCAACCCCAAACTACGGCCTTGCATGGACTACCGGAAACTCAATGACCAGACCATCCGAGACGCGTATCCCTTACCTCGAATCGACGACCTCATCAACAAGGTGCAAGACGCTAAGATCTTCACCAAGTTCGACGTTCGATGGGGTTACAACAACGTTCAGATCAAAGAAGGACACCAATGGAAAGGCGCCTTCCTCACCCACAAAGGCCTCTTCAAACCAATGGTCATGTTCTTTGGCATGACTAACTCCCCCGCCACGTTCCAACGCTTCATGAATGATTCGTTCCGGGACATGATCTCCGAAGGGTGGCTCGTCATCTATATGGACGACCTCCTTATTTTCTCCCCCGACGAAACGATCCACACGGAACGAACCAAGCGAGTTCTCCAACGAATGGAAGAACTTGACCTCCACCTTCACCTGTCCAAATGTGCCTTCGCGACGGAACAGGTAGATTACCTTGGTATGATCCTCTCCCCCGGAAAGCTCGCCATGGATCCCGTTAAGCTCGACGGGATCACCTTGTGGCCGGCTCCAACCTCAGTCAAAGAAGTCCGGTCTTTCCTTGGATTCGCCAATTACTATCGGCAATTCATCCCAGACTACTCCACCATTGCTCGCCCCCTCATAGACCTAACCAAGAAAACCCAACCCTGGCATTGGGACGCACCGCAGGAAACTGCGTTCCGTCGCCTCAAGGAACTCTTCCTATCCAAGCCCGTTCTCCGACTCCCCGATCCCAGCGCACCATTCGCCATCGCGACCGACGCCTCTGGCATGGCCACAGGTGGCATACTACTCCAAACGGACGAGAACGGCGCCTGGCACCCCTGTTCCTATCTTTCCCAGTCGTTCTCCCCCGCAGAACGAAATTACGATATCCACGACCGTGAACTCCTTGCTATCATCCGCGCCTTGAAGTCTTGGCGACACCTCCTCCACGGAGCAGCCTCACCGGTTCAGGTCTTCACCGACCACAAGAACCTCACCTACTTCCGCACTCCCCAGAACCTCAACCGTCGCCAAGCCCGTTGGTTGCTGGATCTCGCGGATTTCGATTACAAGATGATCCATGTCCCTGGCTCCCTCCTCGCAGGTCCGGACGCCCTGTCACGACGACCGGACTTCCTCCACCATGCGCCGGACAACACTCAGACCATCTTACTCCCGGACTCTGTCTTTATCCGCCTCATTGACTCCGCGCTCCGGGACCACATTAAGACCACGTCTAAAGACGACCCCCTATACCTCCAGACCCTCCAAGCCTTCAATGGCTCCATTCCCCCTGCCTTTCGCTCCCGCCTCAGTGATTGGCAGCTCCACGAAGGCGTCCTCACCTACCAAGGACGTGTCTATATTCCCCCCGTCAATGGCTTGCGCAGATCCATTCTCCAGCGCTGCCACGACCACGAATCCGCCGGTCACCCGGGCTTTCTTAAGACTCAACAGCTCATTGCGAGCGAGTTCTGGTGGCCTGGCCTGGCCCAGTACATTCGCAAGTATGTCGAGGGCTGTGCCCTGTGTCAGCAACACAAAGTTAACACACACCCTACGACCCCCCCGCTCACCCCTAACCGGTCCACCGCCACTCGCCCCTTCCAGCAGATCTCCTGCGATATGATCACAGATCTCCCCGAATCCAACGGTTTCATGGCTGTTATAGTCTGGGCCGACTATGCGTCTTCGAAGGGGGCTATTTTCTGCCCCACCACCAAAACGGCTACGGCGGAGGACGTTGCCGTCCTCTATTTCAAAAAGGTTTACTCCAGATTCGGCCTCTATGAGAAGATCATCTCAGATCGAGGTCCTCAATTTGCTTCTCGCTTCGCAAAAGAACTTGGTAGGCTTCTCGGATGTTCCCTTGCGTTATCCACTGCGTATCACCCCCAGACTGATGGGGAAACTGAGCGGATCAATCAGGAACTCGAAACCTACTTACGGATCTTTGCGGGGAACAATCCGACTACATGGGCCGATCGGCTGATCCACGCCGAATTCGCCCACAATCACCGCCCTCATTCCGTCACCGGTAAATCCCCGTTTTACCTAATGATGGGATATGAACCTACCCCGGTCCCCACTGTCCTCCCGCTCACGGATCTCCCCACTGTGGAAGATCGTATCAAGGAACTTACCGCAGCTCGTCAAGAAGCCCTTGCTGCGCATGAACTAGCTAGGCAAGTCATGGCTTCTCGGAACAAAAAGAATTTTACTCTGTTCGAAAAAGGGGATCAGGTCTGGCTCGAGGCCAGGAATTTGAAACGCAACCTGACTCACCTGAAATTCGCCCCGAAACGTGAAGGACCTTTTACCATTGTCAAGGTATTGTCCCCGATCACATATCAACTCCGCCTCCCCAAGACGTGGAAAATACACCCGGTCTTCCATGCCTCACTCCTCACCTCATACAAGGAAAACTCCGTGCACGGCCCTAACTTCCCATCACCCCCGCCTGACCTTATCGATGGCGAGGAACAATATGAAATCGAGAAAATCATACGACACCGGGGTTCCGCTGTCAACAGACAGTTCCTCGTCCGTTGGCACGGCTTTACCGCCTCTGACGACTCATGGCTCCCGGAACGGGAGTTCAAACACGCCCAAGCAGTCCTTCGAAGCTATAAGAAGCTTCACCCCAAGGTCTTCCCTCCTTAGAACTCTACGCGCTGGTCTCTTCGTGAGAATCACCAACCGAGCTCTACCACCCCACCTTCATACAACAGCATGTCTTACTCCCCGTCCACCGAATCCTCCCTCACCGAATCCTCCGCTACCTTCACCGACTCTGCTCTTCCCTCCCTTGAGGGAGTCGACGACTCCTCCGCCCTTGCTCAGGAACTCTCGGTTCCTACTATCCATCCCCCCATGGTCCTCGCCGAAGACTCTTCAAGCAATGTTGCCACCCCAGGGTGGAACACCGAACCCCTCCCTTGGCCCTCTGTCCTCGAAGAGGAAGAGAAACCCAAGACAATCTTGTCTGTCAATATCCCCCGTTTCGCGTACACCCTCCGATCTGACCCGCTGTCGTGCGAGTCTGGTCGACTTCTCCAAACCTGTCTCCATGACTCCCGCCTCGCCGCTACTATGCAGGCACATTTAGATGTAGACTCTCCCCTCGAATCCCTATACCTAGCATTTTTACAGGTCTCTCGTCTCGACCCTATCGCCTCGTTTACCTCCGCAAATGCCCAGTCCGAGTTCTTCTCGACCCAGCTTCACCTTGTAGCCCGCCGTATCCGGTCCTACCTCCTCTCGGCCATGCACCAGCTGGACATGCTGGATTTCGTCGCTGACATTGAACGCTATTCACAGGATCTCGCCCAGGCTGGTCTTCCCCTTCCTCCCGTTCGTCCCTCGCTCCCTGTCGAAACTATCCTCGTCTCCTCGCCAGCTGAGCCCCTTGCTCCGACGCCGTCTGCGTCGTCTTCCCCACTATCACCCAGTGAGATTAATCTTATCGACAGACTCGAACAAGTACACCTTATGAACGAAGGTGAGATCAGTCTCAGCCCAGACCACCCCCTGTACAACGCATCCTGTTTCCACTGTCACCGCCTTGGACACTGGCGCATTGACTGCCCAGAGTACAAGTGTCCGTTCTGTCTCCGCATGCGCCCCGGACATATTCAAAACCAGTGCCCACTCCGTCGTCGTCCCCGCCCCGCAACCCCGTCCTCATCATCTCATTCTTCTAGTTCCTCCCGCTCATCACGACGGTCGCACCGTCCGCGCCCTCGCCCACTTGCATCCCGCATTCAGGATGAGCCGGAGGTTGACTTCACAGATGACGTATGGGACGACACCGCCTACGCCAACGTCACTGGTTCCCCCAACGGGGGTTACATTGATCTCTGATTATCCTCAAGTGGCATTGAGGAGCGTAAGAGGGGGGTAATGTTACGAGTTGACCTGGCCCCGTTCATTTCTTTTCTTTACTTTTACTTAGCTTAGTCTCGATGGGTCGCTATCCATCTCGTCTGGCGTAACCCAGACTACTCCCACGCAGCATGTAGGTCAATACTCCCACGGACTGCTTCTTTTCTTCATTTCCGACTAATGACCCCGCTGTCATTGTCGCTTCGGGCCATTCCGGCCACTTCTTTGTTTCATGATAATTTTTGATAGACAGCTGCTTCTGATCGACACTGATCGACAGATCCGCAGCGGATATGACTCAACTCGACTCCTCCCGAGTCCCTACGCTTCCCCGAGTCATATCTCTCTTTGTTCCTCATTCACCCGCTCGTTCTACGAGCTTCCATAACCTTCTATGATTCACGTATATAAACCATAGCCTCTCCGCTTGTATTCCTTAAGCTAGAGCTACTCAATCTTACCCTTGAGATAACTCCTACGCTCGATCTCCCAAGACCGGGATAAGACTTGTCCTCATCGGACTCCTCATATCCTTCGACGCTGAGCGTGCTCTTCGTGAGCAGATACCTCGCCCGAAGGTCCTTAGTCGTACCGGAGCGTCAAGAACGCTGGTACTCCCTTAGTCCCAGAACCCCTTTGAGTCTACGCTCGACCCTACCCGGGCCAAGCGTAACACAGGAGGCTCATTGTTGAAGAGCTCTTCAGGTCTGAGTCATTTCAAGTTGGTGGGAGCAGTGGTAGCCCAGGAAGCTTTCCTTTTGGGAGGCATGACTTGGGTGGGCAAAGTGCAACTCAATACCCGGGGTTCCAATGCACATTGACAGGGCTCTTATATTGACAGGCTAAGGCCCTCCTATGATGAGGCAGGAATGTGGTATTCACAGCTAAATAACAGTACATCAAGTACATTGATTAGTAGTAGCACAGCTAATCACTAGGCTGTGACAACAAAGTGTATATCAAGTATGTAGATGTAAGAACAGTAGAAGACATAATCAGAAGGATAATATACACTGTACATGTGATGAGAAAAGGGAGTTGGTTGAATGACATGAGAGGGAGAGACAGCTGGAAGCAAACTGTATAACCTGGGTGGACGCCTCTCATTGGCTGAAAGGCTTGCCAGAGATGAATTGGTGTTGTCTCATGGAATGCTGTGTGGGTAACTTGCTCATGCTGTGGGCCAACCAGAAGTGAGAATGGGGACAGGGATGGCTTGGCTCCAATCGGGTGCATTTTGATGGACTGGAGGGTAGGAAATCATCTGAGTCACTTTCTTGAGCTCATTGCAGACTCCTCTCTGTGGGCTGTTGGACACCAGGGTCACTCCAAATTATTCCACATCCAGGGAGAAGGTTCTTCAGCACTGTAGGGGGAGCAAAAAGTAATGTAGCATCTGGTGGTCCTGACACCAACTGCATGGCAGTGACTTCTGACAAAGGCCTGCAAGAGTTACCCCTGCTTGTTGTTTTGAGTGACACGTTGGCCCAATCATTGGGTCCAAGTTCTGAGAGCGTGGTGATGATATGCTTGATGAACGTGTCATGATTGCATGAACACTTGTGGTAGAACTCTCTGTGCTCATCAGTGGCCAGCAGCAATATAATTTCTGATCGAAGTGCCATCAGGAGCAGGATGAGCAGTTTGAAATACAGGTGGATATACTTCACAATGAATGGGTTCCACATCAAGTTGGACTGAATAGTAATCATTTTGAGAACACTGGGCTCGAAGGTGTTGAAAAACTTGTCATAGCATTCTGCAAGGTCTTCCTCAGATTTCTGCTTGAACAGTCCATCGTAGAGAGTACATACATATCCTGACCAGAATGTAGAAAAAAGATTCTAGATCGTGAAGCACGTCATGTGTTATGGGTTTTCCAGGACCTGCAATTGTGAGTTGTGCAGACATCCAGGACCATGTGTCCTGACATATACAGTGACCTCAAAAACCGTTGCAATGTTTGGCAGTTTTGGATTAGTGGTGATATAGCGCTTCATAGTGTGGGAATTTCGCTTAGTGTTGGTGGGGTCAAGTGAAGTAGTCATTCCTGGCTTT
>JBBPSV010000014.1:0-60063 GCA_038093795.1 Retiboletus fuscus
TGAGTTCCGTGGATGATGATTGCACTTCGACGTCGCCAGTGTTGTGATAAAGCTTCAGAACGCGAAAGAAGGTGGCTCTTGAGAAGCCAATGCACTGGAGGATTCGCGGGATCGTGAGTATTCCTTGTTCGTGAAGTCGTACGGCGGCGATTTTGACGTCTCGAGATAGCTTCTTGTTGATCATCGATAATGTTGTCGACAGCGTAAGGACAGTGAAGGACGCGAAATTTTTCTAAGTCCGTTATCTCGCGACTCTGACTAATACTTTCCAAAATCACTTGGAGTCTCACTAGTATTGCAAAGTGCTGTAAATTAGCTATGAATGAAGATTAAGTGAAAAGAAACCCACCTCGGCCGCTGCTTAAGATGGGCGAAAACGAGCGAGGTACTATTACTGTTGTCTTCACGTGACTTGTCATCGCAGGAAATTTCATCCAAGAATACGCCCTGACTTCGGTCATCTATACACCTCAGACGCGGTCGAACATGTTTGCCGAACAGATTGGGTACTTATCCATTAACATATTGTTCCCGAGTTAATGAATATACATGCCCACAAATTGATCAGCAAATTTCGAAAAATATCATAAATATATCCTAACAATGGATTGAACAACAATTTTAATATATTCATTACATACTTGGCTTGAATAAGCTTGGGACAATATGTTTTACTTTATTTTCAGAATAAAAATGCATGAAAATATCTCATCAATTAATTTTAATACATATTTTGAATATTTTGATAGCTGTCAACCAATCAGAGCAATGCATTCCAATATGTCCAGGGAACAAATGCCATACACATATGTAGGCTGTGTATGTGCTTTATATTTAGCATAAATCTCATAATACATGAAACCTTTGTGACAAATTCATATTGCTTATCAAACATTAACAATGACGACACTTTTTAGCTAGGCTATGTCTAACTAAATATGGAGGGTTATAGATTTATAGATTTTTCAAAATTTGTTAATCAATTTGTAGGCATGTATATTCATAAATTCAGGAACAATATGTTAATGGATAAGTAACCCAATCTGTTCGGCGAACATGTTCGACGGCGTCTGAGGTGATATCTTCTCAACAACTGCTCGGAATTCGCCGGTGACGGTACCATTCAACTTGAATGGAGCAGGGGATCACTTTCCGGCTTGACCGATTGTGAAAAAGATAGTTTGTGTAAAATCTAAATTCTTGGGGCTCCGGAATGCAACCGGGATTCATTTCTTGCAGTCCATTGAGGACACTGATGACAGGATATGTAAGGTACTAAGCTAAGAATCCCTAGGTATCGCCAAACGCGCCATTCGTGTCGAGAAAGTTACCGGGGCAATGGAGAGAGTTGCGGCAGAGTTGTTGAACACGCCGAAGTTGTTGTCATCGAAGGATACTTTACCAGTTTTTTCTGCTAAGTCTCGCTCTTACCAACCTACGTGCCATGGTTACCACCCTCAAAACGCTCTATCCCGCTTCTTAGAGAACAAAGTAACAATTGAATTGAACTCCCCCTCAAATATCCCGATGTATACCGGCTCACATTTACTCCTGAATACCCTGGTTCGTTGTCTCGAGCAGTTAGATTGCCTCGCCATCCAGATTACGCCCGAGCAGGAACCGTATTTGGACAATAACACGACCGAGTTAAAAACTCGTTTCCGCAGTGAGTGTTGATTACTTCCTTGGCGGCATGGGCAACGGTAACGATGGGAGAAACAGGCACCCTCATGTGTCAGCCAACGTTTTTTGCCTTCCACTCAGGCGTTACCATATTATGTCAAGGCTTGGAGAGTCTAGAAGCGAAGTAGCGCATTTTTGTTGCTCTCGTCCACTTCGCTGTCCCTAGCCCGACTCGCTGCCTCGAAGCTCTTTTCATTAGCTTGGTCGTTCTTTTCGCACACTCCACTCGTTAACTCGTTCCATCATGCCCCCAAGTGCCATCAACCCACATAATGCGGAGGCACCCGACTACACCTTAGAACGCTTCAGAGCTGCGAGACGACCTCTGGTCGCCGATTTCCACATCACGCATGAACAAGCAGCCCAGCGTCTCACCGTCATTTGGGAAGCTCGGAATGTTGTCAACAGAGAAGAGTGGGACATTCAGCAGGACGAGCTAGCAGAAGCGGCCAGACTCGAACAGGAACAACGCCATCAGCAGGAAGAGGATCGCCGACGCACAGCGAAGGAGAACACAGACTAGCTAAGCAGGGGGGCATAAGAATCGTAAGAAGTTTCTCCCAGACTTTACTTGTAATTAAAATACCTTAGGCTTCACACCAATCCCCCACCATAACTAACTCCCTCGGACCGGCCATTATCTGGTTGCACCTTTATCAGTCCTGGTTCCGTATCGCGGCGGTTCACCTCGGGCTTCACGCCCCAACCATTAGCTACACGCCACTCTCGGGTTCCACGCCTTTAACCGTCTCGACCAGCCATTATCGGGTCACACGTCCCGGTTCCGTATCACGGCGGTTCACCTCAGGCTCCAAGTCCCAACCCTCGGCTACATGCCACTTTCGGGTTCCACGCCTTTAACACGGGACCCACGCCCGTGACCATGCCACCGCCTGTGCTCAACGCACACACCACAGGCGAAGGAACAATTACGTTCCGCATTAGCCCTTCTCCACACCCCTGCCGCTCACGGCGCACACTCTTCCAACACCCAAGCGTCATCCTCCATGGCGTCGCACAAACGGCAATGCAGCCCGCTCAAGAGCCCGGACTCTTCCTCCCCCGAACCAGCAGACCGTTTCTACAAACGCTTGTCCTTTTGTGCCACTGATACGCCCGTCATGCTTCCTACTGTAGCCGCCCGTATGGAGGCAACCGTATTGCATGACGCAGGGGTCGTTGCGTTGCCAAATATAACGCCATAACGGGGGCCCGTTGCCAATTCTTTCCGCGTAACGCAGGTTTGGCCGGGTTGTTGCTAACAATGGCAACGCGTAGCGCATAACGCAGGGTTGCTAGTGATAGTGTACTACATGAATGAGTACCTACACTAGTAGTAGTCCGAGTCAAAGTCTATGTATGTCCATATGTCTTTGTACTCTCCCGCAGCTACCAAGGTGTCGCCTGGCCCTTTTTTTGTGCTTTCAACACAATGCGCCGAGATCATGCCAACATCTGCAGGTATGTCAACATCCTCCAAACTAAGTGCATCTTGAATCATTGCACTCGATCGGACATCCGCTTCATCATCTGCTGCTACGATCGCTACAATCTTTCTTCTTCAAAACAACTAGGTCGTCCGTACTGCACTGATTAGCTCCGAAAACGAAGCATAAAGGTAGGGCAGAAATCCCCATGATGAATGTGTTCGACGAAGTTTCAACCGCTTTCTGTCATTGTCACCCACCCACACTCCCGCCCCGTTGTCTATCGCCCCTCATGCGTCTGCAACATCCAGCTCCTCCAAAACCCTCCTCAACTGGATGCCCTAAAACCACTGAGTCGTAGCCTCGTTCGTACCAGCATGTCCTTCTGCAGATACGGCATTGAGCTAGTAGGTCGGGCCTGTGAAGGTATGCATATTACCATCACTGATGCAGTTGATGCCTGTGTGGACGACTTGCTCGGCAACATTCCCAGCTGAAAGGTGTTGCCGGAGAGGTAGGCATGTCAGGCCGTGTCGTCTGCGTGAATGTGGATGGCTGGGATAACGATTATGACAGAATTATTCCTCTGTCGAGACGAAATCAGCTCGAAAACGGGTGGATCAGCAACCGATGTCGATGGCGGTCGCTGTATAGGTGATAGTATGGGCGTGCGTCGCGTTGGGTGCCATGTATACTTTCTCGCCCATTCCGAGTGCTAGCTACGCTGTGTTCCTGACCGAAGGTTTCAAGTCGTCATGACACTGGGAAGTAGAACCGCTGAAGAACATTGAGGGGCAGTCTTGGGGCTGTCTCGCTATACTACAAATACTTAGTTTTCTTTTTTTTTTCCTTGTAAACTTCCATTCCATGCTACGGACCATCCAACTCCACTCCTACTACCTGGACCCCGTTGCTAGACGAACAGGCCATAACGCACCCCGGGGTGCGTTGCCAACATTGGCAACGCATAACGGGGCGCCGTTGCTAAGCCCGGAGTCAGGGGCACCCCGTAACGCACTATCCCCCGTTGCCTCCATACAGACAGCTACAGTGGACCTCATCACCTGCTCACGCCAGCCGAGAATCAGTTTTCACTGGGCCCCAACCATGGGGAGGCATCTCATACTAGGAAATATGGGACACTGCCGTAACAAAAGTTCCTACAGCAGTATGAATATCATCAGCAGTGTTGTTCCTATCCTAATGAAGCTCTGCGGTCTCTTCCGGGCCAATCACTTCAACCATGATCACAACTGGTGTGTTTCGAGGTGGCTCTGTAGCGAAGGAAGCTGGTATATAGTCCACTTTTTCTTCTGCAGGATCTCCTTCAGCCTGGAGGTTCGATGCTCTGAGGAGAGGACAGGCATCTTGGGTAGAATCTGTTTAGAGAATTTGGTAAGCACAAACTTGTTAAATGACGGACGACTCACCAATTTGTGCGTGGCTTCATTCAAGGCTGCCCATTTCGTGGCCGTAATAGGATTGCCGCTGTCCTCGACATCGGGGTTGGTGGAGCTCTCTGACGAGGGAATGTGGGAGGTAGCTCCATAGAATACAATTTCAGGGTCTCTTTCTGTGACGCTATGGTTTAGTCACACAGGTCAAGACGTCAACCCGGAGGGGCTTTATGCAGTGGGTTGGATATGGCACAAAGATGGAATCTGATTGGTCTCTTATATAAGTTAGTGTTACCAGTGTTTGAAATTTCAGAAAATCTTCTGGGGTCGAACTACACAGAAATCATAGCATCAACTTCCTCATCTAATACTATACAGCTCATGTCCTGACGCAAATCAACAAGAGGCTTTACAAGGGTACATTTTTGTTGCAGAGTGCACGAGAATCTAGGTATATGGTTTCAGCGATCATACTCAGCGAGGTGCAAGGAGATCCCCACCGAAAACAATGATTCCAGACGAGTTGCCCTCCATCTCGTTGAGAATCCATCCATTGACCAAGCCTGTGAATGACTCCACGTCAGAGAGGAGCACAGTCCAGTGATTATCCGAACATTGATGGACATGCAGTGGTATTATGCGGGGCTGGTTGGATGGACGAGGCGACTATGCACATCCAGAAATGGCCTACCAGAGTTGTAGGGCATTTCGTCGTCGTCTTCATCATCATTGTCGGGGCATTCAATGACTCAACAAAAAGTTTATACACGCTAGTGCACTCGTCCCGCCTGCTTTTCAAGTTCAGTTCATTGTGACACCGACCCCGTAGTTAGCTAATAGAAAGTTATCAGTGTCGTTTGTTGCAGGACACAAATCTAGCTGAATCTTACCCTGGACGTCCTCGTCCTTGTCTGGCAAGGAGTCACCTCCAATCGTATCAGTGTCACTTTCATCTTCGACATGATGACCTACAGTGCGATCAATGGCGAGTCAACTAATACCTAGTATGAAATGGGGCGACGTACCCCCCAAATCCTTTGAGCCTTCGATCGAAAAAAGGACAAACGGAGATAAATACATAAAAAAAAAAGTAAAAGACCACATGGCATGGAGTAAGCACTCTCACCGTCGTCAGGCTCCGCTTGTGTGGGTGTTCCAACGTGTACCTTCATCTCCGGTTGGTATCTATGCGCTTCACGATCGTCAGCGAGTGAGGACCGTAACCACTGGCAGACACACTGCCATACCCATCTTGAGTATTTTGGTGAGCACCTTGTCGCGCAAGGCAGACTGTGCGACTGATGCAGGGGTATTGGGTATTTCAAGTTAGGCATGGGTATCGAGAGTTGGTAGTCCGCTATCGACGAAGGTGATTGTACGGACGCTTCAGCCTGAAACGAGACGCATGAGTGGGATGCACAATGGGCCGGGTGTGCACGTTCCATGAGCGTCCGGGGCGACATAGCACCCGAGCGTATCTGTGCCGAGGAGCAGACATTTCGTTGAGGCGACCTATTCGAGAACGAGTGCGGGGAGGATGCGCCACTGGCAGCGCATGAGCTTCAAGTTGGAATCAATGGCCTGGTCCACGAGCCTGCGACAAAGCGCGTCAGAGAACGCACAAACGAGTCAATGGGATTGCGATACCTCGTTGGATCCATTATGGGTGCCATGTCGGCCATGTGCGCACTAAGTTTGTTGGTGGTTAGATGGCGTTCCCAGCCGAGTGCAGTAGGTTTTCTTGTGAGACTGCTGCCTGCATGCGACAAGACGCCGAAACAGGGAGCTCGTCGACTTGGTCAATCGCACGTCCCTTTGCCGTGTCACCCGTTGGTTTAACGATCAAACATGATTTCATGTCTGCGTGGAGTGCATTGACGAAACGGTTGTCAGGGTGGTGAAAGCATGGATCGAGTGACCACTCACTTCCTAGGTGCTAGGATGCGACAAGTATGATATGGTTGTGAAATGACTGGGAAAGCATGGGTTTCAATATTCACTCACAATGCAGATGAGATGGACAAGCACAACATGGTCGTGAGACGGCTGTGAAAAAGTTTACCTACCACTCATGATCTAGATGCATGAGTGTGACCAGCACAATACCGTCGTCAGAGGGTCGTAAAAGCATAATTCAACGATCACTAGCACTCACGATCTAAATGGGATGCGACAAGCACGATACAGTTATCAGAGGACAAGGCATGTATGCTGCGTAGACGGAGTTGAATTAATCATCGTCGATGTGTACTGTAACGCACGTCGGACCCTTGTCGAATATGTCTGCACGGAGAGGGAGATGTCATCCTAGTTGTAATGTCCTGGCCTGTTTCGCGATCTCAGATGGATCGACTGAGAGAATCAGGGTGAATTCGAAGTTGTGAAAAACTGTTGCTTTATTGATTATTGATTGGTTTCCAAGTCATCGATTCACGTCTGACAGTGATATTTCCGCAACTGGCAATCTCCTTCGGAAATCTTGTCACGGTAGTCGGTCAGGGGACTCGGATTGGTGAGTGTGTAGCGTACTGATCACACATCATTCGTCCCCAGTTGATGCGCTCGTTGATGCGGGATAGTGCCGAATATTGGGTCAAGACGAACGGAGAAATTGTCCATATCAAGTTCCTGGTCGGAATAATTGACTCGGAAACGGTCAGTTTGCGCGTTTCGCCCCGTACTTCAACCCTCCCACAACCGGTGTACGTACTTGTTTAGTATCAAAGTATAAAAATTCTGATTTGGTTTACTACTCGGCATCAGAGCCGCATCATTGCCCTGCAGAAAGCGAACGCCCAGTTCGAACTTGTTGCGCTTGATCAATCGGATCGGATCCAAAATGTCCTCTCGAGATGGTCATGACACCTTTGACATGCTCTTTGCCTTGTGCTCAGACTTGGACGTTGAAGTTGCACGTACTGGTGGTAAGTAACTGAATCGTGTAAAAGTCTTTAAATGGAGTAATTGATTGATCTGTACTTGCTTCCAGAAAACGTGACCAAGAAACCTCAGGCTGTTATACTACCCTTTTGGCGCACCTACGAACCGGATCGCAGTGGCCACTGCGTCGATCGTGTCTAGCACCGAAGTGCTTTTCAAGAGTCTTCCCAGTACGAACAGAACCTCCGCCTACAAGATCTCTTGTGCGGAGATTGGCAGTGTTGGAAATCAGCATGTTGATAGCGTATATTACTGTCATTTTACCGTACCTTCCTAATCGGGCAACGCCCGCGTACTTACTACGTGCCACCGTCGTTCCCACTCTTTCCACCAGTCTCGTACACTACGGACGTCGCTGTGCATGGCGGAAGGAGGTACAGGTACATTTTATGTAGCGTAGATACATGCAATGAGAGGTGATATGATACGGGGACGAGTACGGAAGGAGAGAGAGGGCGGGAGAAGCGCGTAGCGATTTCCGGTCCGGAACGGGAAGAGACGCCTGCTGCGTGGGCATGAGCTGCATGGGCGGGTGGGACCGCCTCGCAGTGTTTTCCACGGTGGCTGGTGCTCCTGCGCTCTCTGGGGACCCAGAGAGTGAGGGGCTGTGAGGCGACGGGCTGGGAGAGGGCGAGTCCTGGGAGTGGTGGGGGGTGCGACAAAGGGCGAGGACGGCTGGCGAGGCGGACGAGGGACGTGGCGGTACGAGAAAGAGAAAGGAGATGCCGCTTACGTCGCTTGTCCGAAGTCTTTGCACTCTGGCCTTGCACGTGCCTTACTCAGCCTCAGTGCGGCACATACTCGACTGGAGGTGAGCATCACATTCCCTACTACACGATACATCATGTACTCATGCAGAGCAGGGCTTACCGTTCCCGCTCGTTAGATCGTGTTTACTCACAGGCAGTAAGCACGCACCTGCTCACACGGGTTGCACTGATCGATTGGGTCACAGAGGCTGGCGATCTGCCAAGTCCAAGTAAGGAGAGTGACGTCGAATGCATGGTACCAAGTGTGAAGTTGTGCGAATGGGAATCCAGAGATGACCATGCGCTCGGAATGTGACTGCGAATAGTTTCACCGCGGGCCAGCAGCGCGCCGACTCTCAGTAATGGACTATATTGACGCAGCTCGAATGCGCGGGCCACCATGACATCAAAACGACGGTCTAGTTACGAGTCTTCAACGCAAAAAAAAAGCGTTCAGTCACGACTCAGGATGATGTCCTCAGACGAACCGGCATCAACGCAGCTCCAGACGGTCCAGGCATCCATTGCGAAAGCAAAACGCCAGTACCAACCCTCAACTGCTGGACGCCCTACGTTCTCCAGCACTGGTTGGTCTTCTCGTCCTTTTCGTGCTTCGCATCGTCTTGTCCTAAGGGGTGGGTTTCTCCGACCCTCCTTGTGTATCCAACCCTGAAACTCATTCATCCTACTGTTTTACTCTTCGTGTGCGGGGTATCTCGACTGATGTGCTTCCCGGACTATGCTGTACGTGCTCTTAGTCTCTTTCTCGCGTCTGCTCAGCTGCTGCCCCAAGGAATAGTTCCGGAGATGTTTCCGGAACCTGCTGCTTCCGAGTGGGTAGTGCGAGTCAGTTTAGTCTCGGTACTCACGTGAGTTCCTTGATGTCGAAGGGTTTGTTCTCAGGCATAAACTATCCATTCTATGCAAAACGAGATTTGAAATGAGCGTCGTATATTTGCTATTCATCTAGATAAAGAGACGATGGTATACACGTATTCCATACAATACATCATACAATAAATTTAAATTGAAGTGAAGTTTAGGAGTGAGCTCATGCGGGAGAGGGAATTGAAGCCATGTATGGAAAGATGGTTGAAAGAAAAAAAAACACCACCAATCGCCTCATTCATTCAGGCTGAATTCGTCGTTTTCGTCCTACTCGAAGCATTCCACATCCTCGTTGTCATCCAGGGAGTTGTGATAATGAGCGTCGTAGATGTCTGGACCCATTTAGATATCAGAGTTTTCAATCGGGTCGCTCGAGAGATCTATCGAGCGGTCATGCTGAGGGCGTGAGGAGGAAGCGACTGATTTATCAATGCGAGAGCGTTTCTTGTTGTGTGACGGCGGAAAACGCTCGGCTGTATAACATTGAATGTACGAGATGTCACTGAGGATTAGTGAGTAATACGTACGGATCATGGGGTCCGACGACATTGATCCGGACAGAGGACGCTTTGTTATCGTGGATGTATCGAAGACTGGATCGACGACTGTTGCGGATGATTTTCCCATGGCTTTTTTTCCCCCTTGTCTCGAGTAACGACATTGGGAACAGAAGGGCCGAGAGCATGAGAGGCGACTGGGGATGGGGCAGGAGTGGATGGAGGATTGTCTGTAAAACATGACGTTATGTGTGAGAATCAACAATCATTGATCATGATGTAATTCATACCACGGGACTTTGATCTCCTAGAGTCTGAGTCTGAGGCGGCGGGAACTAGTACAGGAGCGGCGGTAAAAGAAGAGCCCGGAGCGGATGTCGCCGGAAGGTTGTTCGATTTCTTGGGTGCTTATAGAGACGGTAATATATATATAGAGCAAGGAATAATGTAATGAATAACATACCATCCAAGGCCTTGTGACGACTCTCGTTCCGAAATGCTTTCCGTTGTCTGCAGGTTTCCTTCTCTTGCTCCCAGGTGAAGAGATATTCTGTTTTCTCCTTAGGAGCCTTGGACGGTTTATCCTCTTCTGGGGACGATGACATGGCCGCTTCGTCTCCTGGGTTGCTTGGCTCGTCTTGAGCCCTCTTAGGCGAGTTTGCCTCCTTTCTAAGTTCCTGGCATTCACATGTAGGGATATGCACGGGTAAACTCGTGGGTACCAGGGTTCCAACCTATACCCGACCCATGCCATACCCGTACCCATCAGGGGTTTTACCTGCAGGTTAACGCGAGAAAGACTGCGCGCAGAAGCGACGGCACAACATGTTGTGATGTCGCTTCTGCACACTCTTGGTGATCCATACAGCAAGAGGGACGACGGCGCTGACGCGCATGTTGCGCCAGGGCCGAGAGAGGAGGGTGGGCAAGGAAGAAGGAGAAGGAGACCCTGGCGACGACAAGAGGGACGACAGCACAGCGTGCGTGACACGCACGTTGCACTGTCGCCGGGAGCGTCGAGGAGGCCACTGGGGGGCGACCGAGTCATTGACGTGCGAAAAATGCGGCGTCGTCGTGAACAGATCGGCAACGCCGAAGGGCATGGTTTTTGCATGATCACGAGGGTGCGTGGCAGCCGTTTCGGCGCACGTGTGGGTGATAGCAGTGTTGAGGGACGCGCCGTCGTCGTTATCGACAAGGGAGACAGCAGTGCGCAATTGCGTGCGCTATGTGTCGAGAAGGTCACTGGGGGCGACAGTGTCATCGCAGGCAGCCGTGAGGGCGCGCATTCAACGAAGGAAGGTGTTGGGAGCATCGTTGGGCATGCCGAAGTTGCCGTGGGCGCCGAGGGAGGTGGCAGCGTCATTGGATGCGCTGTTTCCATGGGGTTAGACGTGTTCAGCAGCTGTTTCGGTACGTGAGAGGCGAGGGAGCAAGGGAACGGCGACAACGACGGTTGTGCACGCAATTGCAGCACTAGTACTCGACGTGATGGGAGGATCACATCGACATGTGACTCAGGAGCTCATTCCCACGGATCACGCGGGACCGTTGCGTGGGAACCCTGGGTATCGCGAAGCTGCCCCGAGGCGACCCTACGTCATGCGGTCACATTCAGCACGTGACAACGATCAGTCAATGGGAGCGCGCACCGCTTGTTTCGAGATTAGTACCACAGTCCGTCTATCGACGCCTCAGTCTAGCAAGCTTGAAGGTGATGAACGCGTCGCGTCCGGCAGTTTTATTTGAAGCTCCGCGCTTCGGCAGACCCTCGGAAACTGACAATTGTGACCAAGGTCAACTTTCACGATCAAGAGAACTAATTTATTGCATTATTTTCGTTCTTTCAATTTCGCAGACATAGGTATAGTGTAGAAATTATCATGTCTGAAATCTGAAAATATTATATTATCTATTTAGTGAGGTGCTGACTTGGGTGGAGAAATAGTACTTCCTCGCTTGTGCCACGGATCACCTACAGCACAATTGACGACGTGTATTTATTGGAGTGCCGGCTTGGGTGGTGGGAATATTAATTCCTTGCTTGTACCACCAATCACACGCGACGCGAAGACTCGGACCCCCACGACAGTGACGACACCATCGATCGACAAATGGATCGTATTCTCGAACGAAGCTCCAAATCTGACGGTACGGTGTATTCGGTGGAGATTGCAGACGTCGGGGGCGGAGAGGCGACTCTGTATATCTCGAATGGCGGCACACTTCCGCCAACGCCGGTGCCCGGCGATTTTTTATACGATTTCTCGAATTCGACCCTGCAACCGTACGGTACAGACGCTTGGACCAGCGTGTCCATCAAGGACGTCCAGTATCACCTGTGGCATCCAAGGGAGAACGGGTCCGTCGTGTGCTTCACAGACAGAGGACTACCGTTCTGGATATCTCCGAACGAGGTCGAACAATATGAATGCGATTTTGGTACGGTGAAAGAAGTACTCCTTCGGTTTAGAGAGCGGTTTGACAGCGACAGGATCTGCGTTTCTGAGCGGTCAAGTGGGTCTTGAGCCGTATCTCGATCCTTTTAAGTCGGGAGCTGATCACTCTGTCACAGAAAGAAGAGAGGATAGGACAGGAGTAGAAGGGTATGATACCCAAAGCGAAAGTAAGTCTTAGATTATATCTACACGGCATTATGGACTGACCATCACGACAGAACGCGCACGTCTCCTGGCAGGGCATGGGCAGGAGGACAGAGCAAGAGAGAACAAGGATTCTGTAGGTAAAATGCCCATGGATCGACCCATATATCTCTGAAATTCCGGCTTTCAGTCAAGATTCGTCAGGTCCTCGGTCGGGTTCCCCGAGGACAGTGCATGGATTCGGTGGGATGGAGGATATGAGACATACCTACCATTCACCGGAATACAATCATCACTGGTGAGCACACGTTTTGGTAAGGGAGGAAATGCTTACTTTTCGTACAGGACTTGGAAACGTCGATCGTCAAAGAAATGGCGAGCCGGCGATCGCTGGAGAGTTCCGGATCGGAGGCATGTGGTCCAGAGCCAGATGCGTTCCGAGTGGAAGACTTGGTGGTGAAGGTGGATCTGGGAGAGGTCCTGCGATCTCCAGGAGATTATGACGCGGACAGGGTAGAGAGTGAATGGAAGTTGCTGATGGAGAGGATAAGGAGCCATATGTCGCGATCGACGACAGTCGTCATAAAAGGCTGGACGCCAGAAACTAAGGTGAGGCTGTCGAAGGGATGTCTGGGCCTCCAATTCGGAGACCTCGGGTTTCAATGTCAGTGGGTGGACGGAATGGTATTGGCGGCCAACCGCGGTCTGGATGAGGACGATCTAATGCCCTACCACAAGAGGACCAGTATGGCAAGGTTCATTGAACTGGTAGAGGACACCAAAACGTGCGGAAACTTTCTCGACGGAAAGGACATGAATCAGGGCCCTCCGAAGTGGGCCAAATCCGTGTTTGACTCGACCATCGCCTGGGAACATACTCTGCATCTTAGGTTCCTCAAGAAGCCTAAACTGAAGAAGAAGAAGGATCCTGCGGTGAAGTTCGAGCAGGCTGAACCAACAGTTGTGCGCTCAGCAACTTGGAGTTCGCAGGGGTGGAGGTTGGTGACACATGCCGGATTCCTGACGCTCCCGCACCATGACTGCTGCGGAATGGCAACCTACGTCATAGGAGACACGGGAGCGAAGCTATGGGCCATAATGCGCCCGAAACGTCAGCTTTGCCCGAGTTCTTTGAAGGACCTCGCGCAAGTGTTCGCGCAAGCGGTGGAGCAGTCGTCGGAAGGCAAGTTCTGCGACGCAGACGTAGTTACTGTCTGTTTGGAAGAAGGCGACGTGATGTAAGTAGCCTGTTCTTTATCAAAATTAGGATAACTCTCACTGACTTCCATTCTCCACAGGTTTCAACCACCGGGAGTCCTGCATACCGTCTATACTCCTGTTCCGTCGTTCTTCAGCGGCGGTTACTTTTACAACTACGACACCATGCATCTAACTCGGGCGGTACTTTACATGAGTAACGTGGACGAAGAAGGGACACTCACGAACGACCATCGCCCTGGTTTCTTCCGGACTTTATGTCGGATGGTGATCGCCCTTCGGTACCGATCCAAAGTACGTAAGTGCCTTGATGCTCACAAGCCACAGTACGACTGACTTCCTACATAGGTAAGATCGGAAAACGGAGTCTCATCAGCCTTTTGCTGATAGTGTTGGAATGGAAAACGGACGTAGCCGACACGAAGGATACTCTGGCCGAAGAGGAGCGAGGAGAACAGGCTTTTGCGGCCCATTGCGCGCAAAGCCTCCTTAGATGGATGAAGCTCACAAGGGAAGCGGCTAACAAATTCGTCGACGAGCAAGGCCCATATTACTTAGCGGGCGAGGACGTGGTAGAAATTCCTGCGGAGGTAGAGAGTACCTCAGACCCCATATTCCCAGATATGAACGGTGTCGTGTAGCTCATAGTATGTATTACAGTCGACATATTGATAATGAATCTGTTCCATGTTTTTATTTGAATCAGACTAGGATTGGAACATTTGAATGAACAGTGAGTCCATTGCCACTATGGATGGCTCAGGGGTAGGTGACAAAGTCGAGGAAAAAGCAGGAGTTGCCCAATACTCTAGTACATTAGCTAGGAATGAAAATTAAGCGAAAATAAACGTCCCTCGCCTGCTGCAAGGTGGGAGAAACTACTACTAGCGAGCAGGGTATACTATGGGCGGAGGTACACTCGTATCATGCTACCTGCAATATGATAGAAATGAACCTGAAAGAAGACCGCAAAGTATGGTAATGGATTTTTTAAGCAAAGCATGAAGGTTAAGCCAAATATTAAGATCATATAACTGTAATGGTTTCCAAGGTTCCATTTTCTAAGCCTGGAAGCGCGGAAACAATTCCGGAATGTATCCGGAACCTGGTACTTCCGAGAAACGTGGGGAAATTCCGGAAGCAGTTCCGTAATAGCGGAACTCGGAACCGTCGGGATTGTGTAACTTGGATGTTGTCAAGGTCCGTTCAGTGACCTCTCCAAATAAACAGAATGATACGTTGATGAGGCTGCGCGGAAACAATCTGAGAGTTTTCAACAGACCTGTGCTTACCAAATGCTGGAATTCAACTTCAAGCTCAGCTCAGGAATCACTACATCGACTCGGATTGGCGGGCTACCCTCAAAGCAGTCATGGATCCAGTAGGACGACTCGAAAATGAAGCAAAAATTTGTCCGGGACTCAACCTGCAGCTCAGGGGAAGAAGCTCAGTTTCATGGAAAACATTTAAGATCTCAAGGGACCAAATCGTATTTTTGGCACCCCGACAAACCTCGACGACCTTCTCGAGCCTCCAGAAGAAAAGGAAATCAGGGAGGGACCATCTTTTTAGGGTTCTGACGGAAATGACGAGATGATAGCTGATTTTGTACGCCGGTAAATGGATTCTGCCGATCCCAATGTAATTGCTGTTGGTTTTCAAGTTGATACATTGATGATCCCCTGATCCCATCCATAACGCGTGCAAACACAATGTCGATGTGCGAGCAACTCAAACAGGTAATCAAGAATTATTGTGATTTAGATGACATTCTCATCTTATCCCATCATCCTTGCCTGTTCTGAGCTAAAATTACGCATTAGAGAGCTCCTCACAAGTAAATAAACATCGTTAGATAGCTTCTTTAGACCGTAATATAATGACTCTACTCGATCTATATAGTGACTTTGACCAAATCGAACCCATCAAGCCAGCTCGCAAGGCACCCTCAAACAGTCCACCCCACCTAACGCGCATCCCACCGGACAAAGATACCTCCCTGGAAGAATACAACCGAGTAACGAACGGAACTCGCATCTACACTGACGGCTCAGGATCAGAAGGTAAAATTGGAGCCACAGCAATACTGATCGACATTAACCAGCGCCCACGAACCCTTCGATACCACCTCGGCACAAGCAAAGAACACACGGTATACGAAAGCGAAGCAGTCTGCCTAATCTTAGCCGCACGTCTACTCCTGAACGCCAGAGAACCAACCACCCCAATCACCACCTTCGTGGATAACCAAGCCGCCATCAAATCCGGTGACGTACTCACAACAAAGCCAGGACACTACCTGATCGATCACTTTCACAGAATCCTCCGGCTAGCACGCAAAAAGCATGGCCTTCGAAGAAAAGACATCACGGTACAATGGGTAGCCGGACACAAAGACATACCCGGCAACGAATTAGCAGACAAGGAGGCCAAGAAAGCGGCAAACGACCCCAACTCAACAAGCGCTGCACCCAGACTCCCTCTCTTCCTACGCACGCAACATCTCCCGCTCAGCATCTCTGCCCTACGAAAAAACCAACGCCAAATAGAACAAACTAGATGGAAACGCATCTGGTCTAAGTCACCGCGCTACAGATATATCTCACTACTCGACCCGAAAATACTGACAGGCTCCTTACAGCTACCCTCACCCCTACACCGATGACAATTCTCGCTCCTTACCTGGCTTCGTACCAAACACTGCCCGCTCAACTATCACCTCCATAGAATTAAACGCGCAAAAAGTCCTGAGTGCCCAGGTTGCCCAGGCGCTACGGAGGACATCAAAAATTTTCTACTCCAATGCCCGCTCTATCGACGCCAACGTGCCCAACTCGAACTTCACCTCCGCCATAGATCACCACACATCCCATTCCTTCTCTCATACTCCTCAGCTATACCCTTTCTACTTAACTTTGTAAATGCCACCGGCCGCTTCAGACAAAACCTTGGTGACATATCGTTCCATCACCAACAACTACACACTTAAACCACTCTGCTAGACAGGACCCCCTCAACTCAATCATACCCACGCTATCCGAACTTGCGTCAATATATAGATACCCCAGCTCCCACCTCAACCCGCCCGTTGTTTGGAGGAAAGGCACCTCGGTGCCATAGGAGATCAGTCAGCATGGAGCATGGGGAGGAGTTCTGCGTCACACTTACACAACCTGAGCAAGTATTTCATACCAACACACTGACGCTTTCACCCCTCCCCCCTCCATTTAGCTTTCTCGCTGCACCCCTATTCCGTCCAAACTCGATCGCCCCTGGGCAATTCGGGTTCATATTACCCACAGCACACATCAGGAGGTCCCCATGTCAGTTTTCAATAAAAGGGGGCCGCTGATTCGGGATCTGCGCATCTAAAACCGTCGGCGGGAACGACGGGACCAGCGGGTGCCTTACGCCTGCCACTGGGGCATTTGCGAGATCGGGAAGCGGCAGGGCTCAGGAGCCCTTTACTACTTAGTAATGTTACGTCCTACATAGGGTATTGTCATCCCAACGGGACGAAAATGGATACAAAAAAAAAATAGTGACTTTGCCAACCAAGTTAGCCCAACCAGTCTGAGGTATCTGTTTCCGACAGGGCTCAGACATATGGTGTCTCTTCCATTATGCAACACTTATGATAACCATTTAAGTAAGGTATAGAAGGTGCAATCCATCGCCAATTGCAGGATAAATCACTTTTTTTCGCATTTCATCTCATCTCATTTCATACTTTATACTCATCTTCTGCAGTAGAGCTCTCCATTGTCCACCGTATTGACTGTCTTACAGTATCCGCATACGGTGTCCATCACAGCACCACTGGAACTTTCAGCAAATTTAAGCTATATACGGCTACGGTGTATTTAAGGCCGTATTTCACCGTATTTTACGGCCGTATATGGCCATAAATACGGTTGTACAGTAATGGACCGCCACTTGCGCCAGCAACTTTTTGTCGATGTATTTTTAATCTCTACACAAGACGTACATAGATTGTACATCACAAATATATTACTATGCACATTGGCAACTCATAGAATTTTTTTAAAGAGCATCGAGGACGTTGTGTGTGATACAGAGTGATGCGAAACTTTTGCTTCTTATCAGCGCACCACCACCACTTGCGCCAGCCTAAAAAGGGCAAATCTACTACTCGCTGAGTTACAATGATTATCTAACTTTGTTCATCTGGGCTATCGCCTTCAGTATCGTTGTCGCCGCTCGCGGAGTCGAGACAGAAATTGACCATGTTGTCCTCTTCTTTGTTTGTTAGCCAGGAATTTGTATCCATGTTGAACTGGTGTGAACTTCTTCCACCCTCCAGCCGTCGTCGTACTGTATCCCTGCTCACCCTCACATACTTTTTCTTTTTCCCCCATTCGTCTTCTATCTTTTTGCAGATCGCACGTAAACTTGACCGTTGATCTTCTGGTTTCTTCTCATCTTCTTTGTATAGCTGGATAGCTTTAGAGATAGCTTCTTCCTGCAGCTTTGACTGGACCCTCTTTTTCTTTGTTCGTGACTGTGCACGTCCAGGCATTTTTTGAGTTTGCATTTCAGCTCCGTTGCATGTTGTTCCTTAGCGCGACTCGCGAGCCGTCAAAACTACCTAGTCCATGTTAGGCAATGATAATTTTGATAAGATAACAGATATAGGTGATAAGACATCCTTCCCCGGCATATCACTGGCAAGTTACTCATACATAGATCAAGGATAACTGTGATGTAGACCTGTAGGGAGCTACATTATAAACCTCATATGTAATTTCTATGGCAACAGGTCAACTGGTAGAACACCCAGTAGCAATACACTCGAAAAACTACACATTTCACACCCTATTTCTGACACTGTGCATCATGCAGCAACATAACTTTTTTTTTTTTTGGTCAACTATTGCTCCTTGGGGTGCTACTTATTTTTTCCGTACACTAATGGGGCCCTTTTGTAGGTGTGCGGTGTCAAATTTCCATGTTGGCGCAAGTGGTGGTGGGTGGCGCAAGTGGCGGTCCATTACTGTACCAGTTCAGTTGGCGTTGTCAATTTTTTGGATCCAGCTGACTATAAAGGTCAGTCCTGATTTCGTTCCTGCAGTATATCTCGCCATCCTCACAATTGGATAACTATGCGATCGGCGAAAATGGAAACTTACTCGATGCTACAGTCATCAAGTGGTTCGACGATCCAGACGATATTCGTCCTCTACCACCCACTAGCTGTGGCATCAGTAATTTTACAAGTGTCCCATTTTGTCTTATTTCGGCTTATTGTATCATTGCGCTTAAACGCACTAACCGGTAACTAAGCGAGCATTAAGCGATCCGGTTAGCGCACAAAGATGAAATAAGCCGGAATAAGACACTTGTAAAATTACTGATTAGTACTGCTTTTATGATTAGTAAGTTTGTCCTGAACAAGCCGTTACTAACTCTAATTATTTTTATTTATTTATTTCGGAATATATATAGAAGGATCAGCCACCTCGAATCTTATTTCTGGGTTCTGGGTTGGTCTCACCTCTTAGCAAATCAACATTACAAAGTCTTCTCCAGAGTCATGCCTGTCATCAAGTGCTCAGATTTTGCTACAGAAGACCCTCATATACAGTCCCTGTTGTCAGTCATCTTGAATGCAAAAGGAATTGTTCTCATATGTGGCAAGCATTCAATCTTAGCCTACTAAAGCTGGGCCCTCGTGTATATCCTGACATTGTCACTTGTATAGGGGCAGGGATATCTGTGGCAGCTGGAATACCTGATTTTAGAAGCAAAAAAAAGATTCCAGGTATTCCAGAGTTAGCACAAAGAAAGCTAAAGGACATGTTTCAACTTTCGATGATCATGGCAAGTGTGATGAATTCCGTCCCTTATGGAACCTTTGACCTTGCCTTTTCTTATGTAGGATGAAGATCTGAGACCATTGTTTGCCCGGTTCTCTGCAAGCCTAGCACAAAAGGCCGAGGACAGCGAGCCTACCCTATTCCATAAGCTTCTCAAAACCTTGGATGATCGCAAGACCCTGGTCCGGGTATATACACAGAACATTGATGGCCTTGAACTCAAAGCAGGCTTGTCGACATATCATCGGTCATGTCCTAAAGCTCAAGATGATCCCAGACCTCCCAGATGCATCCCCCTACATGGAAGTCTTCAGTATCTTTACTGCCAGTCCTGTTATGCAGTCGAGAAAATGAAACTCCACCAGGATGAACTCATGCATGGAATGTTTCCCTCTTGCAGCAGTTGCCAGAGAGAACAACAAGCAAGGAAGGAAGCGGGAAAGAGGGTGCTCTTGGTTCCGACCATGGTTCCAGACGTGGTATTGTATGGTCAAGAACATCCTGATTCTCGGGGAATCACTGAATTTCAGATTCAAGACCTCTCTGGAGCTCAGCCGATAGATCTCTTACTTGTGGTTGGAACAGGCATGCATGTGATAGGAACTCAAACACTCGTTCGAGAGTTTGCCCAACGGGTTCGGAAAAACAAATCACCTTCCGATCCTTTACCTTCCGTCGTCTATCTCAACCTCGATTTCAGGCAACGAAAGAAATGGGAATCCACTTTCGATTTATGGATCCAAGCCGACTGCCAAATTGTAGCCACTGCAGTGCTAGATGTATTGAAAGCGGAGGAACAAATTTTTGAAAGGAAACCATGGCTTTCAGATCCTGACAAGGTAGAGTGCCTTGAAGTGCAACATGATTCAACACCTGAACTGAATTTAATTTACCCCATCTCAGCCGATAGAAGATGCCATCCAAAGCTTATTTGAGCCAAATCCGGATCTGGACATGTCAAGCCTGAGATGGAACGACTTTGTGGAGTCAGGGAGTAGAGTGCTTGACTTCCACATGAAATATATCCATGAAGTTGCTGCAGGAGATTTGGAGTTCATGAAAGCCTTGCATTTCCTGGAGATGGCCATCTATATGGTGAAGCGCAGACAAGGTTTCAACGTGGTCAAGTTTCACCTCAGGAGAGTACAGGATCTGGGGAGAGGCAATGAGGAGTTGGATTTGCATCTGCATTTCTTGATGGAGTGTGTACACGCCATCGACAGAAATCCATGAGACCGGGCTTCAAATTCTGACTTCAATTCCAGTTCCGCTTCCGATTTCACGTACCATACAGAAAAAAACATGTAAACTGTCGTTTGGCGTTATTTATACCCAGAGCACCTCAAATATCCTGATGTGCGCTGCGGTTTGATCTACTATTGTGCATGAAATACATGAGATTATAGGACTGCGTCAACAATAAGAAATAACCCCAAAAAAAATACTAGAATCGACACGTTGAAGTTGCCAGAGATGCCGGTGCAGAAGGTGAATCGACGAGATGCAATTTCCCATCCGCATGTGATTGGAGTGTCACAACCACGTCACGGTACTAAATCAATCTCCGACGGGCCTGTCCGTTTTTGTTCCAGCCCGTACGACCGTCAGTGCGATATCACAACGATGAAAAGTTTCGTCCACAATCTGTCGCTCGTGGACATGGACTTCAGGATCTGCAATTCAACTGGAGTCTACCTGGAAGCCATCCACTCAAAGGTTCCAGATCTCGGATTACAAATGCGCAAATGCATATTGCAGAATACTATCTCATAATGCATCACATCTTCGTGCATAGAATTTCATAATGGCATATCCTGACCCACTCTCCAAGTTGGTGCAGGGGGAATTATGCATGAAGTACCACATTGGATAATGCATAATGAATTGAGGGTTATGCATTATCATATATGGGAAATTGGGAAGGTTATCTATGTGCAGGGTTCGTTGTATGCAGAACAACTGAGGAATGTTGACTTTGAACACGTCATGATTCCACCAGGACCCAAGTAAACAGTGTGCCAGCCTCATCTCAAGCACAGTACAACCACCCATCAGACGCCATTGACAGTCTGTCAGCGCAAGCGCATCTGAGGAACACGCCCAATACTGAATGACTGCCTCAATCCTGTTTGAAATGATGGGACAAAAGGGGGCCTTATTCCTGCCATTGGAGCATTCACGAGACCAGGAAGCGGCAGGGCCCAGGAGCCCTTTACTACCTAGTAATGTTACGTCCTGCATAGGGTATTGTACCCCAGCCGGACGAAAATGGATTCACAATATATATATTCCTGTTTGAGAGGTCAGTTATTCTCCATACCATTACCCAGGCGGTGATGACGAAATCAGTTACTAAGTGAGAAAAGGTAAGGGCAATAACCCAGAGCCTCAGCTCAAGCCAGGATGAGATGATGAAGATGAAGATGAGCCTGAGCTGGGACTGACACCGACCATTTCTACCTTTCCATGATGCAATGTAAGCTTTGATATCTTGATTCCCACCTCCGAAAAGTGTCAAGTCTCCCAAGCAGGTTACACTTGATCATTTCTTTGCTTGCTCTGGTAATACTGACAATATCCAACCATCAGTTCCACCATTCCGGTGGTTCCGGGTCCTTCCGTTCCGGAACCACTTTGCCGCGCTCCTCCAGACTCGGAAGAGCGGAACCTTTCTGAGCCATTAACAGTTCGCTTGACCTTTAGACATTGCCTACAACATTTATTACCATTTTCCAGTCTTAGTGAGGTTGATGAGTGATGAATAACAACTCGGGAACTGAAAATCCTATGGTTATCAAGGAGTGTGAGTTATATTGGGTATGGGTCATATGAGAGTCTACTGTATATACTCACCCTACTTACTAGTACCTCAGTCGTTCTCGCCCATCTTAGGCAGCGGCTGGCATCAGCGGTATGTAGGAATCGTGCCAGTCCCAGGTGATAAATGCTCACCGGTACAGAAAATAGATGACAGGCAAATGAATTATATGCAGTTAGAATGTCTTTCCTTTCGCATACGGTATCCCTGGACATTTGCAATCCAACACCTTGTTGACATAAAATTCCAAGGTATTATAATGTAGTTACAATTTTTGTACAGACCGACAGGGTGTGCGAAACGTTTGGGAGTTTTCTGTAGGGCGTAGATATCCTTGGATACTTCCCACCACGACTCGTCGGATGAGCATACATTTGACAAGCATGGCAAATGGTATCTAATTTCCCCTCCGTAGGGCCACGTACTCAACATCATGAAGGTAAGCTACAAGGTCATATATAGCACGTCACATCAGCACCACATCTACATAAACTTTCGCATGGCACGCAACGTTGAGCAGAAATCGTGAGGGCATCGAGTAATATTATCATGATACAAGCGGTGCCCAGCATTAGTAACGCACTGTTCGCATCATCCAATCTTGTGAGGCGGGAGATCAGAGACTCGTTTTACCCAGGCCCAGTTTGAACTTGAATAGCAACGGGCTTGTGTAAACTTTGATGCTGGGATCGATAATGCAAGGAAAGTGAGACAAGGACGTAGAAGCGGTGATGGGAGAGGCCCAGGGGAAGCGGGAAGGTGTTGTCTATCATTGAGTAGTGCATTGTTCCGGGCCGATCTCACGCAGTCCGGGGAGACTGGCAAAGTGTCAATAGGAACTTAGCATCAGTGTGGCATTTCATATTCCAGCATTTTTAGAATGAGAGATGCTCTACATCGCTGCCGTCAGAGTCCACATCATCATCGTTCTCCTCCAGATCGCTATCAAAAACACCTCCTTTGTTGTTGTCATCAATGTCATTGTCCTCCGTGTCACTTCGTCCCACTAGTTCCTGCCTAGCTTCACTGCTTAACGACTCCACATCGTCATTCTCAAACTGTTCTTCGACATCGTCGTTCTCATTGGTTGGCTTCTGATTAGATAGAGGAAGACCCGCTTCGTGTCCGACCCCCAGTTGTGCAAATCGTGCATACATATCCCGATCTGCAAATCTAAATTTGTTTTAGGTGAGATGCAGTGCGTTAAGAGGTTGTTGCTTACATGTTGACATAGTAAGCAACATAGTCATTGACATCATTGTTCGCACGTGCGAGTGAACAACCATGGCGAAGCAGTGAGTCCGTACGTCCCTCAGCGAATGCAGGGATTACATGACAGGCTCGAATCACGAGGGCTGGATCAATAAAGCCAAAGGCTCCAGGAGACTCGGGAATGAAACCCATCTTTGGAAGGCGGGCCTTCGGAATGCTCCAGCAGTACCCAGGGACCACCCCCAACCACCGAATCCAAAGGACATCCATCGTATGCTCATATCCATTGTAACGGACGTGGAATAAGAAAGCTGCCAACACCTGTGCGTACCAGAATGGATGGGCATTGGAACCTTCCTCGCGGGAGTGCAGCATCACCACTCCACCTTGACCTGGCCGTAGTGTATCATATGCCCGATGGACATCATATATGGTAAAGTGGATTCGCAGGCGCTTCGGCATACGTGAAGGCATTTTCATCGCCATTATAATCCAGATTACGTAGACGTGCGAGGATGTGATCTTTGACATACGGAATGAAGTCCTAGTCAAACTCTAGATCACGATAGTGTCGCGAGGGTAGATGCAAGGTGCTCACTCTGATTGCAGGATCCCCAGTGTGATCTTCCAGGAGCTGTGCCAAATTGACAGTGTGCCGGGAGTCGTGAGCCAGGTGGTATCGTTCAGAGAGACTCGGCATTTCATTTTCCTCAGGTTCAGTTTCTGGAAAGTACACTGCATTGGTGTCTATTTCGCGTCGGGCTCGAGTGAGACGTCTCTCCTGCTTGGAGATTTGCCTCATAGGTTCATGCTTGTTTGTGCACCGGTAAAAAAATTTTAACTGTCGGTGCGCCAGTTCTCCCTTGAAAAGTTCAATGAGGATGCAATTGAAGATATCCGGTGTATAGGCACTGAGTGGATACTTACAATCTGAGTCGTGTATGAGTCAGTGGTTCCTAGCGTCCGGATTGTATCCACGTAGTGACCGAGCGCATGTATCTTGTATGTGGACAGGTTAAATGTCTTTGGACGTGCAGCACCGCTTGTAGGTGGTCTGGGATTCTTTGATGTGCCCTCAGCTCCGAGTCGCTCCTTCAGCCTAGCCTCTGCTCGTCTGCAACGTGCAGCTCTTTCCGAAGGTAGTTCAGTGGTCTGGAAGGATGAACAGGTATACTCTTTAAACTTGCGTAGCTGTTGTCCTAGGAGTCTGGTGGCTTGCCCGAGCAAGTTGACGGAGTGTTCTGTGTGCAATCGAAGTTTTGCGAGTGCATGCCACTGTGCCAGACGGAACAATAACACACGCACAACTCCATCGTGTTCATGCGGAAACAGACCCTCGAAGACAGGTATAGCGCACTAGAGCCACCACATGCAATGAGTTCAAAGTAAACTGATATGGCAAGGGCGCCTACCTGTAGCACATTCTCGAAATGCCATGCAGCACGATGACACATCTCAGAAACATCCGGAGGAAAGTGTCTAATACCATCTAGGCCAAATGACGGTATGTCATGGTACCTATAATTGAAATGAATTCACCATCACGCGGTCATCCAGACACTCAATAATATGACAGACGGTGAATTGAGAGGCTCGATGGCGTCTCGGTCAACAGCATACAGCAACCGCAATAAATGTGTCAAGACGGACTTGAAAACTCCAAGTTCGAAGTCGTGCATCAGGTCGACAGTCAATATTCTGAACACATTGCATCCGAGTGCACCGAGGACTTCAGCGAACGTGTTCTTCAGCAACAATTCAGTCACTAGAGCTGCCAGAAGTGTAAAAGGTCACTTACAAATGTAGGTACCAATGAGAATTCCTTCAGGTAATGCTCAGGCGTTGTCCCTTTGATCGGAGAGCCTAGATTATAGATAGCATCACGCACAGCTCTGATCTGATCATGGAAGTACTCGCGAATCTTGGCCAGCCTTGCAGACATGTCTGACAGTAAACCTAGACGCGCAAAGTCGCTTTTTTGGTATGAGACACAAGGGACAGGGACAATGGCCCTTGTCTCGGATCGTAGCTAGAAGGACTCTATGATACAACATTAGTGATGTTGCGCACACAAAGTGGGAACGGAATACTTTTCGGGTAGTCTGCTGAATACGTGAAGATGCGGGGGAATATTCGGCGATACACGCCGTCATGACATCGAAGTACAATACCATTCTTGTAGGCTTCCAAAAACTCGTCGTCCAGTAATATTTTCCAGATTGCGTGGACTAGCTCACGTTTGCAGTGCGTAAGGATGTCGGACTGATTTTTCTTGTCCATCAGTCGTGCGATGAAGCCACGTAAGGAATGTGGCAGCTGCAAGTAGCCCAGCGTAAGTGTAGTTACATATTCTGAATGCCAGCGAAGGTTTACCTTGGGCATGAGAGCCACGAGGTGACAAGTTCCTGATCTATTTGCACGTGCTCGAATATACTTGGACAGGTTTCCAAAGGACATGTAGATCGGCCACGCAGAAGCTTGACCAAATTGAGTGAGATGCGTGGAATCTGACGAGAACATTAAGCCCGCGATGACCCGCTCGAGAGTACAACCATCTAGTCGGCGGTGTTTCTGAAGCTCGTCTTGAGCTTTGATCCATGAATCTGAAGTATACAGTTCATCGTATATCCGTTGCTCCGCGCCGGTGGACGGCGATCTCCATATCCGTTTGAAGGGTGTGAAGTGGAACCACTTCGACCCAGAGTCCGAAAAGGCTGCCCAGACAACTGCCATCAAATTGCGATGGTAAAAACCTGTTACAGTGAAATCTGCGCCATTCCCTGCAGGATTCCGTTCGCGCGTCGGTACTGAGATCGTGATCGAAGATTCTGTCCAGCCATCTTTGCGAAATGGACTGTCAGGGTTAAGCTCTTTCACAGAGGCGTCAAAGTGCTTCAACTCCGTATAGGCATTGAATCCTATGAGGTCATCTGGACAGAAGTCCTCCGCCGTAAGGACTGTGCTGGCCAGGCGAGTAACCTCGGCCGCAGACTTCTGTTGACTACCCGAGAACATCCAGTTCATTAGCCTCCAAATCGTCATGGATTGCCACGGCCAGGGTGGGAGTGGAGGGCCAGCAAAGTCCTTTGGCGGGTCAACAATACTAGTGTGCGAGCGCTTGTTGGACAATTCTTCAAGGGACAGGAAGGAGTCGGGATCGCACGAGGGTCTGTGCCGGTATTCTCGGGCTATCCCAAACACATTGAAGGCGGTGCGAAATGAATCAAATACGTGTAATATGATGCGAGGAAGAAGCGTGGGGGGAGGTGGTTCTAAACCGAGCTGGCAAACGGCGTAGCCGGACAGGTCTGCAAGAACCTGATACCTCTGGACTGTCACAAGTTGGTGCAGGTTCACCTTCAAGATCCGTCGCAGGCTCTGTCCTCTGAGCCAAGCATAGTGATGATAGTATAGCTGGGCTAAGAAACTCCACTGCGTTATCATTGGCCATGGAGGTGTCCGAGGGTGACGGGGTGCCTGGTTTTGTGATTGGGGGTGTACTAGTAGGGGGATTCTCGTGCTCTCAGAGAGCTCTCTTCCGGGATAGCTGACCAGGGGTTTGGGTGCTGGTCCGCTTTGGCGGGGGGCGACTAACATAGGCTTCATAGTGTAGACAGGTCAAGCGATGGAGAGCAACCGCTCGACTGCTGTCAAAGGATCGCTGGCATGGATCTGCTCCACACCTAAAACGACCATTCATTGAAGTTATCACGGTGAGACTGAGAAAATTTGAGCAAGCCCATATAATGAGTTGGAGTGCGCGCATGCGACGGTGGACGAGATGAGCGACGATTGGTTGGGAGTGAGAACTAGTAAAAGCAACTTCTCCGGCTTTGTGGCACTGGCACGTATATAAGCACCCAGTCAAGATCTTGGGGATTTGGTCGGAATTCCCGACCAAACTGTCCGAAGATGGCAATGCCATACCCACCAACCTCCTATGACAGTGTCGGACAAGACTCAATGACAGCGCCATCACCTCACATGGCACGTACACCCTCTCGAAATCCCCTCTCACAGTGGATTCGCCAACGACACATTCGTCGGATACGCTGTTGCTTCGGCATGATATGTATGTGTCCGTTGCCGGTGCCTGTGTCACCGACCCATCCAGGTATTCCAGCGTCGTTTGATTAGTTGTTACATTGTATTGGGGCTAGTACAGGTCCGTGCTCTCCCCGACGTTTGGGTCGAGATTTGCTACGACATGGACGAGGTAAGAATCCATGTCTGAGCCGTTTAACACACCGTTGAACCCGCTGAGGACATCGGATAGGTGGAACTGGAATCATGAAAAGCGGTTCAACAAACGAAGGAGGAGCAGTTGTCTGACTCACGGGACCAAAGGAAGTGGGAGTCTAGGTGCGGAGGTTAGTTAGTGTGCTCGGGAGGGCAACCTGGGCTGTCGAGCCCGTTTGCTGCGCCCGTCATCTGTAAACCGGTCCATTCAGCCAATGATCCGGATATGAGCGAAAATTCTAACCCAGTAGCTTGCACGACGCTCATGCCAATCAGCACGTTGATGGTTGGCGCATTGGCTAAAATGGCGCTTGCCAGAACGAAAATGGTAGTGGCTGCCATATAGACCAGCTGCTCTGTTCTTGAGCTCAAGCTCATGCACTTGCGGGAGCAACGAACCTTTCGACCTTTGATTTTGCTTGCGGCGCTCCAAACAAGCGGAAAGTTTCCCTGCACTGCGATGAACGTCGCGAGCGACCAGCTGATCTGGATATGCGTAGCATGCAAACCGTGCTCAATCGTGACATTCGTGGCTATACAACACTCCATTTAGCCACTTTCATCGAACTCTGAGAGGAGAACTTGACGTACGATTTTGTATGTTCGACATAAGCGTTAAAATCAAACTCGCCGTGGATGTGATCCACAGCGTCGTCGTCTATCATGGAATCATCGTTGTCAACAGTGCGCATGCACAAGTATCAAGATGACCACGTGCCTTTCTTGTGTGACTCCATTTACGCAGGTCGTCATCGAAAGGAACGTGCTCGATATCTGGATGAGATTCTTCTTTGGTAGCCTCCTTTGGTGACCGGCGTGCTATATCGATGGCAGATGTTCCAGGAAGATGGGGCTCAGGACAGTTTGCCCGAAGGGTTCGGGTCGTCGTTGTTGACTTTGTCGTGATGGACCAGTCGACAAATCGTGGTGGAGTCTGGCCAGGAGGTTTGCGTTACCTCTTGGAAGAAGGATCATTTCATCTAAACATGAGTTTTATTACCGCTCCTAACTTCACGTTGATCCCGTGGTGGCAGTTGAAAGTTGCCGTACTCGAACAATCCAGATCCTGGAAAAAAAATTCAGTCACTCGTAAGCAAGAAATGGACAGAAGGACAAGAGATGCACTGATACGTTGTCTTCCGTACCATTAACTTGGATAGCAGATGTCGTCTCGCGCTACGGTGGAGACAAGGCAAAATCCACGCAGGAAGCACAACGTATGGCGTCCGTATTTTCCAAAATGTTGATCGCGAAAAGACGTCGACATACCTTTTTCATGTCTCCGCTTCTTTTTCCTCCTCTCGCCCTCTTCGTGCACACTCCGTGCATTCCCATGGTTGCCCTCATCGATCATAATAGGGTTGCACATGGGTGATGTCTCCTGCGGAAATGAGCGAACTGCTTTGCATGAAAGCGGCTCAAAAAAGACCATCAGGGTTTCTTCCGTTCGTTAGCATATGGAGTGCAGCTGATGTAGCACCAGCACTTGCACGCCAGCTGGTGTTGTCAGAATAAATGAGAAAGCAATCCGATTGAACTGGCTTACATGGTGACTTTCGTAGGATCTCCCCAAAGCGCGCTGATATACCCACCCGGAGGGCTAGGCGTTCTGATTCGTAACAGATCAGAAGACGCATACCGATGGAAGAGGGGGGACACGTACGGTCCTGGAGACCAAAATTGCCAACACCAGCATCCTTGACCTCTTGGACCTCTTGGCTGGCCAGGAACCCAAACGCTAACACTATCGATCAGCGACACAAGAAAAACGATTGATGAGACGGTGCGTTCTCACCGTTCAGACTAGCTCAATAACGTTCATAGTGAGCAGCTGCTTTTGCATGGCCACAAGCGTGAATGGACTCACCGATAGCTCATGCTGACGTACACAGCGGGGACGCCCAGTAAGACTGCTTTCTCCACAATGATGCTGCCATGAGTCTATCTATGATCGCGTGAGCATATGTCTGTTGTATACACGCTCAACCATGCCAGGACGTACACGCTGGTACCACCAAACTCGATTGCACTTGGATGTATCCACTGTTCGTGATCCCCGCTTACTGGGAAGTGTATAGGTGATCTGGACTCGAGGCTCACCACAACCATAGGTAACATGGACTCAGGCGCTGCATCCGAAAGGGTGATCGCATTCAACGTCAGACCTATATCACCAATGACCGACCCTCTTTCAGCATCAGACTGCCGACACGGGAGACGTTGGATGCACGATCCTCTTCATGAGGAGTGACGACAGAATTAGACGATGAAACCAAAAATGCAGCCTACGTCAACGCTGGCAGGCCAGATGACAAAGAATTCGTGAGTGCGTGCACCTGCGTATGGTGGAATTATCCTGGGCAGCTGAAAACGCAGGTTGCCCGTCTTATTTGAAAAGGGGATGTTGGTATCAGTAGGGGAAAGTAAGCATAAGAGTATCAAACCCGAGTCAGAATCTGCAGACCTACAGTGGTTGGTCATACGGTGGGATGCCTAGCATCTGCACGACGGTACACGGCAGAGAGAGATTCTGGCTGTTTGGCGAGCTCTGATTCAATTACTGTACCTTTCTCGTCTGAAGCTATTCCTTTTTTGTGCATCAAACTCTGGTAGTACTACCTCGGCTAGTTGGCTTCTGTTGGTCGATGCTAGGAACATGTTAGTTGAAGTGACAATATCGAACCTTAGTCATACGGTTCTGGCACTTCCGAGTTCCACTATTCCGGAAGCACTTCCGGAATTTTCCCGCGCTCTTCCGGACTCGGAAGAGCGGAACCTTCGGAACCGTTGCAGTTGTATGACTTTCATATTCGCTTAGCCTTTTAGACTCTGCTTACAACATCACTGCCATATATTCTAGTCTTCTTTTAGGCTCATTGCTGGTAACATAATACGAGTGTACCTCTGCCCATGGTATATATACACTTACCCTATTTACTAGCACCTCAGTCGTTTTCGCCCATCTTAGGCAGCGGCTGAGTATTGGGCAACTCCTGCCTTCTAGATTCTGTCATGAAGTCCTTCCGAGTCGGAACTGATGGCCCTGTCAGTGTCACGGTGTCGAGCGTCACAGTCGGCAAAAGTCGGACTATTCAAATCAAGCCTGAGATAGCTGGCACTGGAAAGGGTGATAAAATTCTGTGTGTGATACTACATCCAATACATGCAATGTTAGTTGTTAGGTGGAAGACCAGCTCTGCCTCGCCTCATAATAGCCACCTTGTAACGCTCGAATTGTTCTTTCTCGTGACTCTGCATATTAGTAATCACCTCCAAAAAGCGTAGATAGTGCGCTCTCCAGACAGGGCCGCTCGCCACCTGAATCTGGCGGTATCCCTGGCGGTATTCCTCTAGCGCAACAACCACAGCAGCCGCACTGAGTGCCAACATTTTTTCGATGTTATTGTTTTCGATGAAGCAATATAGGTTGTATTCGGGTGAAAATAGAACCTCGAGTATGATAATCCCAAAGATGCAGTGCGAAAAACGTACATCAGTCGGAGAATGCCGTAAGATCGATTCTTGTGAGGCGAGCAGGTTTTGTACCCGCTCTGCACGGACCTCACGATCATTTTCCTCTGGCGAGTAGACCTCGGGGAGTAAGTTGTAAACGTGGTTGATGTGCTGGAGAGCACACTGCTTGAAAGCCATACGGAGTTTTGCGACAGAGTCTACAAGAGTTTTTTGTGCTTTTCGCCGCTCAAGCCGAACCTCTGCAGCCCCAAACATCGACTGTTTCGCACGTACAAGTGCATCCTGAACAACACGGGTCAACTCTTTGTCAACCGGGACAGAGTTTTCTCCGACAATGGTACGGTATATCTCGTGTCGAGCACACTGCAATAGGTCTCGATTCTGAGCAGTTGAAAGTGTTACAACGGTGGGAACGGGTGCTTCTGGGATTCCTGCGGCCAGGGGGGCGGGAGGAACAACAGATGGGTAGGGATGGCTACGAGTTGATGCCAGTGGACTCGGATTGGGTGCGATAGTGGGTACGACAACATCACGGTTGATTCCATGGTGGGGTTGCCAGTGGTGCACAGCTGATTCAGGTATATTGGTTCCCTATAATACATAGTATACATATGTAGGGTGTCGGAAATGATGAAAACGGCACTTACGAAAACTGTATTTTGTGCGCCGGTCGGATCTACACTGAAATGGGGTGCAACACTGGCAAGGGGTTCAGGAGCAACTACTAGCGTCGAACGGAACCCAGCAGATTGGGATGGATCATGGGTTGGATACAGAGCAAGGCTGTTTATGCCTTGCCTGCGGATCAACTCTGGCCAAGTAGCATATACTGGCAGAGAGGGTTGATCTGCAATAGTACCCGGGAACGGGAATGTACTGGATGGAGTTGGGATGGATCGGAATGGATCGGGGTCGATATGGGTCAGTCCATCGACACGGCCAAAGGGTGCAGGCTCCAAGAAAATAAAAGGATCCTCAGAGCTCTCGCCTGTCAGGCCAAGGTTTGCCTCCGAGTCATTTCGGGTCAGGTGAGGGTAGTTGTGAGCCGATGGGGGCATGATCTAAGAGTCGGGCACTGGAGAGACGCAGGGCAACTTGAAGAAGTCCAAACTAATTAAAGGACACAGTTTGAAAATTGCTACAACAAGCAGCGCAGATCGTACAAACATGGTTACAACAAATAGGGATCAGATCATGGGTTGCTGGAAGTTTCTGGAAGTCCTGCCTCACTAGACCCGTCTTCCTCTAACATACCCTCGGCCTCATGGATCCCATGCATTGCAAACTTATCAGCCGTGCCATGTTCGTGCACCGCAGGATGCATTACTTCCTCCATTTGGCTGACTTGTCCGTTTGCTATGCTGAGGGCGATGAGTTCATCAGCGTACACTGCGCGGTAGAAACTTGAATCGTCTTCAGCATCTTCTACCCCACAATCAACCAGTTTTCTATCCATGTCGTCCAACAAAGCATTGGCATCAGTCAGCGCAGCCTCCTGATTTTCCTTGACTGCGAAAAGATATGTTCTGTGCCGTTCATTAGCTTCAATCTCTGCCAGTGCCAGCGCAAGACGCTGTGCAACACAATCGCGGTCAGCTCGCTTGGCTAGATAGGCATGCCTAAGCATCTTGCGAGGCATCGAAGACAGCCCTGCAGTAAAATGATTCTTTCCCTGCGATAAGGAATGAGTCCGAACCACCACGTTGGACTAAATAATAATTGACCTGCTGAACAGCTTCACGTGTCAATCCAGTATGAGATGAATATCCTAAAGACCTCGCTGTAAAGCGAAGCTCAAGGGGGGCAGCCAATACACTCCGGTTGTACCGACGGAAACGCTTCATCATGTCCAGCTGTGCAGCGGTCGTACGCGAACGGACGTAATCGGCATGCCTGCCAGCGGTGGAAGTGTGATAGGGGTTTGAAGGGGGTGCTGAATCAACGTAAGAGTCTGCACGGGATGATGTCCGGCTGGTAGCTGAATGGCGAAAGGGACTATTGTTTGCTGGGAGTTTGGCATTTGGGGGGGGGGATGGTGCAATATCAAATTGGTCTTCTGGACTAGGTAGGGATGAAGAATCGAGTGAGTTCACTGAGACAGTGAGAGAAGGAGATAGGTGCGGAGTAGATGGAGGGTTATCCATGATGTCTGACTCGGAGGCACAAGGGAGCAGCGTGCCCACGCAGCTCTTGACAGCACTGGTGGTCGGAGTTCTGAGTTTGAAAGACAGGAGAAGTTTTGCGACTCTTCTGTACGCTGTGGTCCGACGCAAGTAGTAGCATTATTTTCGTTAAGACCTGATCATGAGTATCTACCAACCATAAAACAAGAATTTGATAGTCCCAATGCTTTGTAACCGACAAATAGGAGGAGACAAGAACAATACTTGGGCAAGCCCGTTAACGCAATACAACTATGCAAACATCGATATGTCACCATCTATGACCTTGACCATTGACCCGCGTGCCCATTGGTATTTCCGTCGTGGACCGTGGCGTTTGATGTAGAGCCACGTCCAAATAGCAAGATTGCGTAGTGCTCTGCGGCGTTGATTGTATTTCGCAGACTCCTCTTCACATTCGTTCCGCCGGGGATGGAGGTTCGCGGTGGGGCCATGGAAAAGAAGATTCTGTTATGGTAGGAGGATCTGATACCGTACTTTGCTCCTGATATATGTCCCGCATCGTGAGAAGGGTCCGGCAAAGACAATCCAGCGGAAAACCAACTCGGGCGCACCTTGTCAGATGCACGACGAAATACATTTCGGGGAAGTTGTCCACATGTAGCTGGAAATTTCCTAAATGCGTGACAGAATCCCTACCCGGCGTAGACATAGTAGTCGGATGTCATCGCTCCGGTTTTCCTTGACGAGCATGAAAAATCGTGACATGTCCGGAAGAAAGCAACGCCATCTGACTGCGTCGTTCCAGTGTTACGGTTCGAACCAATGTCACTTGGTGGTGGGGAGGTGGATACCTCAATCATTGGCTGATGACCAAGTCCCCGTGACTGTCGTTGCGTTCCGTTAGAAGGACTTGCGACGGATTGCGTGACGACATCCTGAGCTACAGGCTGGGATGGAGCTGGCAGGGCAGTCGCAATGTCAGATTGCGTTCTATGGGTACCTCGAGTGCATGGGACGTAGAGTTGATACTTGGTTCCATCGGTTGAATGGCCGGAGGATCCATGTTGCGGTAGCGGAAAGGTCCATCGCGCATAAAGTCTTCGTCAACGTCGATATCACCTTCATTGCCCTTTGACGCCGGAGCAGGGACGAACTCACCCTATGTTGTTTGCTGCCGCTTCGTTTCGTCCACGGCATCGAATGTAGTTCCAAACAGTCTATTCAGAGGAGTACGTAAGGAATCCGAGGTGAGTAAGTGCCAGAACACGATACACGCTCACGAAGCAAAAATGGTGACCCACTTTTTCCGGTTGACTGAGAACCGAAATAGCGATATTGTAGTTGAATCCGGCATCACGGTGACCCCATCGTTCGAGCTGGGTAGATTACTCATTCAACGTGGGTGCCGTCGAGACATTGAGGGCCACACTAGATCCATGAACGTCGACCAGCACTCAACGATCGTACTGATGGAAAGGCCACAAACCGTGGGAACTTGACTGGTGAGCAGTGTAAGAACAACTTGTCCCTATGACGAGTGGGCGACGGCGGGCATTGTGACAGGTCACAGGTAACGCGCGACGTAACATTGTTTGACTTATTAAGGATTTTGGCACGTGATTCTGTGACGTGAAGCATCATGTGCTGTTCGGAATCCATCCGAGTCGTGTTCGGATTCTTCGGAAAAGTGGCAACACCCAGACTTCTGAGATATTCTGGCCGCTTGATCGGTGTGCTGATTGATATCGTTCCCGTTTCCCTTTAAGGAGCTTCCGTTTTGTCATGTCATGCGGCGGTAGTACTAGGTGGCATTCGTGAAACAATCCTTTCACGAGTGTAACCCCGCACCCAAACGTTCCCGACCGCTCACCGTCCTCATACTCCAGGATGCTGTTAGGATGGTCAATGCTGGAGTGAATCCAAAGTTAGTAGAGTGGCACATCAGACGGATCAGGGGAGTGTTGCCGCCCGACGAAGAGATATTGGAGGCGGCTGACCTACTGGTCGAATGCATCCGATTTAGGGACGCCTGTTAGTACTGTGTCTCCGTATTCGTATTTACGTTTTGCATTCGTACATCTTTCATGGCATAGATCTTTCGTCTGCAGTCGTATGATCAAGAGCCCCAAGGCCAAATGATCGCAAACGCCTTACCGAGCTACTTCCGGTATTTCCGAGGACCCCTGACGATACGTACACTTTAACCCTAAGTCGGTCATAGACCATGAATTGTCACAGATCGTCACAACCTTAGTTCAAAAGCCTGAGACTGGCAGTGCCAGCGCTGCCAATTCTGCTGACTAGGGATCTACCACGGGCCACGGCAGCGGTGTGACGCTCCAAGCGCCAAAGAAATATGCGCGATATTTTAGTTATCATGTGCGCGATTTCTGCCTTGCCTATGCGAGTTTTTTTTCTCCCCCGGGGCAAGAGAATCCAAGTGTATGTTTTTTAAGGAAGATATTATATTTTGTAATTCATGTCATACCATATCATTTGGACTATTAATTTGACGGGCAGATTCAAATAAACATATCTAGTCTATCGGGATGCCTGACTGAAGTCAACAAAAGTCAATCATCGATTTATCCAACACTCGATTTCAGCATTAGTTTATGAAGACCACGATCTACCATCATATTTCATATGTAATAAAAAGTCAGTCTTCTCAAAATAGAGCCCTTATTTTTGTTTTTACAAGGTAGAACAATATTCATGTCCCAAACCATTCCGATTCCGGCGCTTCCGAATTCCATATACCGGAAGTACCAGCCGGAAAGGCTGCTTCCGAGTCCGGAACTCGGAAGTATTGTCGGGTTGCTCAGACTTTTGACTTGAAGGTAATAAAACCTTGCATTTTCATCATTTATTAAATACTTCATTCAGGTCCATTTACACAATATTGCAGCAGGTAACATAACATGCACTCATAGTATATACATCCTCAATTACGGATACCTCAGTCGCGGCTTTAATTCTGCCGTGTGACGCCTAGTTAAGTGAGCCAATGGCACCCTGGAATGTCCGAAAACCCCAATCCACAACTCAGCACCCCAGAGGTCCCAGGCCCCTAATCCGTAACTCTTACTCTGTAGCATAGCTTGTCACTGCTGGACCCCCTTGAAGTGAAGAAGCTGCACTCTAATATTGGCGGTACTAAACGATTCAATAATTACACTTCCCCAATATGCCATAGCTCCCCCTTCGGGTCCAGGAATAATCATTAAATCCCCTCGGCCGCTTCACACAATCCATGGCTCAGTCCACTGAATCTCAGTGCTCGACATCTCTCCATCTTGTGCCACCGAGTCGATGCCTCTACGTCTCTTGTTTCCACATTGTGTCATGCGCTCAAGTGACACAGGGAAGCATCAGCAGAAATGATCATATGCAACAGGCCATCTTACCTTGCAAGCTGCTATTCCCTTCCGCAACCGTTTTCGGCCCGCTACACCGTCTATCGAGTCCATTCGCATGGTATCCCCTTGTTCATACAGGGATTGCTCCTGCAACGGAAACCTTGGTCCCGTGCTTGGGCCGCCACCATCATCACTGACCGATGCTGGCAGAGGCAGTATATCTTCAGTCGAGGATTGCGGGGGCAACTTCAAGCGTCGTCCTGGACCTCCTCTGACAATCCCGCAGACCCCCAAGCGATGCACTGTGATCAAGTGGCGTAATAGTTCGATTTTAGGGTATAATCTTGTCCCACACGGCGGAGAGGGGCAGATACTAGGGTTGATGATCTGCTTAGTATGCGTGCTCAGGTGTCGATGAAACACCACGGGGTCATGATACCTTGAGCCCAAAAAGTCATTTATTCAGTCATTTGTGGTGACAAGAACGGGGGGTCGACATACTGCGTCATCCTCTCCGCTATAATTAGGTTCGGGTCATGTACGCACCAAACACAGAACATAGGCGCGAAGGCGATTCCACGATTGACATAGCCGTGGTATTCTGGAAGACGGCCTCCAAACCCACTTCCGAGTTCATAACCAATGCAGTTGTCCACGTCCGGATAAATATGAATGCCCATCGCTTCCACATCAATGTCTTCCTGTGCTCGCTCCGAAAATGGGGCGAACAAGTCATCATAGTGTTCATGGCAATGATTCTCCCATTTGATACCGTCGCCTGTCAAGTCAGAGTACCTGGCGACCCCATGTCACATCACTCAGCATCAGCAGGCAACTTGAGATGCCACCTCACACACCATTCAGAGCAAATATAACAAAAGCGGACAGTTGCGTGTTCATGTACGTTGACACCATGTATGCGGGCGAGATGCTGCGGCCAGTCCTGCACCCCCTCTCCTTCTTGACAGCATGCGTCAGTTTCGTCTAGGCTCCAGGCGCAACGACGGGTGTTGCGGGCGTGGTTTCGGACATGCCGAATAAATTCGGCACGGGATTCCCAAAACTGTACACTGTATCGACAACCTTTCCAAAGGCATCGGGCAGGGATATACAGGTCCATCAGCTGGGCGTCCGCCCATTCTTGCTTTTGCTTGATAAGGCATTGGTGAATGTGAAATGCAACACCTCTATCCATTTCCTCGTATCTGCGATAAAAACAGAGGCTGAAGCTGGAGCACACACGAAAACACACGAAAAAAATTACATGCAGAGGCATCCACACACGGGGCAGCGGTTCGCCTGGGTAGGTGCTTCCCCAGGGTAACACGATGCAAGGCGTGAAATCGGCATGTCGAGGAATCGATGGCATGCAGCAATAAACGCTGCGTGTCGACGAGCACGTATCGGCTGGATCCCGTTCGCCAAGGAAGGGGGCACTTCCACGGTATTGAGGTCCATAGTCATTTGCATCGTCGTCGATCCAAAGTTGGCAGAGTCGGATGCTGTACCAACCTTGTTCTTAACAAGTGTTTCATATCCTGCTCGAGAAAGCGCGGCCATGGGTTGTGATGTAGACGCCGTCTTGTAAGGGTAGGGGTTTAGTCACTATGCCTAAGTGTCAGCCAAGGTGATGCAGCTTGCCTGTCCTGCCAACTGGCGAAATGAGGCATCCGCAAAATATTGTTCCCTTGCCCGACGTAGTGCCGCTCGTTGCTCCCGATTGACAGCAGCTGCGTGCTCTTTCATAAGGCACGTGGCATAGGCACGCGGGCCTCTTTCATCAAGCGCATCCAAGTCATTCTGCCTATTGGAGGCAATCTCTTCGTGTTCGGCTTCTGCAAGAAGCTTTTTTTTTTTTTTTCAACATACTCAGGTGTCAGCCACCAAGACTAAAGACCGCACACACACATACGCACCGATTGAGCGTCTTCTCGCATTTTGACCAACGTAGGGTCAGTCCATATGGTCATCACCTCATCCATCGACAACGACGTCGGGGCGTTGGGGTCAGCACCACAAGACATGGATTCAGCCGCCTTGAAAGCGGAAAATGAATGTCAGACGCTGCTGGTGAGCATGGCCAGTAGCCTAAATTCGAAACACGTTACCTCCATCAGTGCAAGACGTCGCTGGTCTTGGCCTCCAGACTGGACTCCTTGAACATCAATATGGACAGCTATGCTTTCATAGTGCCGCTTCGGTTCCGGATTGTCACCCACATTAATGACACATCGCATTAATTATCATTGCATCGCACCTCTGGTACATAGTGATCACTCACCTGGTATGTGCGCGATCGTGCAGAATGCACCATAAGTCTCTCGCGTTGGCCCACGCTCACACTCACGTCATTCGCGACCGCGTTTGCAGTCCCCCGTCGAATATCATAAGGCCTTAGATTAGCTGCCAAGAGAGCGGATCCATTAGCTATGAGACCCCAGGACTGTATCCAAATCACCTTGAAAGCCACATGCCCTACTGAAATATGTCAGATACCGACGGACGTCGTCATAGCTCAAGGCCTCTGTTGCGGATACACGCCAGCCATCGACTGATCTCTCTTCCATCCTAAACACGAGCAGGTCCCGCTTGGATTCCTTGACGCGCAGCCTGTGTGTCATGGTCGGAGCCATCGGGGGAAATAAAAGGTCCTCGGGCGTATGAATTCCTTCCCAGACGTCATCCCAGAGTCCGAGAACGATAAGGCAAAGAACGGGGCAGTAGCGGCAATCGACATCGTCCAGAGGAAACAATGGGACTGACTTGGAATATGAATCCGCATCCCGCCCGCCCTTGAGAAAGCGAAAGTTGATGGTAAACTGGAGGTCCGGCTCATACGGTGTATCTTCTCTCGGAGAGATGCTGACTACGATGTCCTTCCACGTCACTGCTGTGTTTGACCCCCTGTAACAGCTTGACTCCACGACGGCACCAATCCGCTCAGCCGTCGAGGCCAAGACCATGGTCAAGCCTACCATCTGGAGCCGCATACGGTTGGTGCGAAAATATTCCGCATCGGCGTGATATGCATCAATCAACTTGCGTACGTCGGTCTGGTTTGCGAAATGCTTCTGGCGATGTTGCGTTGATAGCTTCGAATTCTGCACAAACTCTTCCGAATGGATGTAGTTCCGAACCTGGGTTCGCGTGTCAGACGAAATTGACACCTCACCCTCCCGCAAAAACACCGAGAAAAGCGTCCAGATATATCCAGATATTGTAGCCACTGTGGCATGCTCCTCCAATCGCCCACGCAGAGTCAGGCATAGGAATCGAGCAAAGCCCTTGATAGCGGCTATATGTGGCGGGAAGAGTCTCAATCAGCCAACAAGAAAAAGGAGAAAGAAATATGGTTGAAAATACGCACCCATGGAAGGAACTGGCATTCCAAGCCGTATACTTAGCACCTGTAGCTCGGGGTGCATGCCGGACTCTCTCACGAATTGCTCCCACAATCCGTGAACGCGGGCATGCACAGCTTGGGTTGGTTGACACAACCTTCTACTGTGACGGGTGTTATCCAACGGGCCTTGGTACCATGCACGTTCCTCCTCGCTGGCCAGTGCTAGTCGTTCCCTGCGTAGTTCTTCATCAGTGAGCCGTGGCCTCATTTGGAGAACCATGGTGGGTGGGGCAAGGGGGGGGGGAGGGAAGAAACACGGCTGCTGGGCCGAGTCACATGTCGTTGACCGCCTCCTCAGTGCATACCAATATTCAGCAGTGTGCCTTCGTCATTGAACCCCAATGAAACCTGGTTTCTCGGCCAGTGTGAGCAGGTGTGATGAGATCTAGACTCATGTGACAAGATGTCACAGGATGTGAAACTTTGTGTGTTTGTAACGCCCTAGTTGCCAATCAGCATCGACCTTTCGGTGCGAGATTACGCTAAGCATACTGCGTCCGTGCACTCGGCTGAGGCTGTCAGAGAATCTGAATTGAAACAGCCAGCGTTTGTGGGCTGGTGCGCCGTTGATAGGCGGCGATGCCCGACTCACAAAGTTCAAGTTGACTCGTTGGCAGCGTTCCGAGTCAGCGGCGCTTCAACGTTTCAACTTTGGGGACCGTGCCGCTGCCGCGCCGTGCCTCATAGCATTTCAACCAACGTCTTTTGGGGGCGGATCTCATCTTTCTCTTGTTCCCCACCCCACCCCTGCTTGATGGTAATCGAAGTCATGCCTGTTGTCAAGATCAGCTGTGGCTACTGCATACCTGCCCTCACCCCGTTTATCTGCAAGACGGGCATTCATCCCCTGTGAGAACTTGCAATGATTAGTTCGGTTTGCTTGTGTCTGCGTATGCGTAGTCACACCTAAGCATGTCAAATATGTTTATTCGTGCAGCAATCGTGCAGCATTCAAGTGCTCGTCGCTAGTACTCTAAGGTCAACCCGACTCAACCGCATGGTCCTAAACTGTGCCAGGGTAAGTGCGGAGTGTGTCGCTTTGTTGCACGCTATTTGCGTCCAATAAATAGCCAGACTTCTGCAACTCATCATGACCAGCTCTTTCCACCTCCCCAGATATCTGTCTCGTCCGCCATCTCCTCCATCATATCACCCATCATCCGGTTCGTCGTCTTGCCCGCTGTCTTGTCCATCATCTCGTCTGCCATCATGTCCATGTCCATCACTGTCATGTCTGCTGTCACGTCCACTAACACCCAAAATCTGGTTTGAATGCAGGAGGCCCTCCTCCAGCCTGCTTCGGCTGCAATTAGGCAAGTCAAGAACATTCTAAATAAGTTTCTCATCATATAATTTCATTTTAGAGCGCATATATGTAGGCATCAGGACGGGTACAGGTAACCCGTGCAGGTATCCAACTTGGGGCAAGCCGAGAAGGAACACACTGTGAAAGCGCTCGCCGACAAGGAATGTGCTGCAAAGGTACTTGCCAACGAGGAACGAGCGGAGGAGTGCACTGCGAAAGCACTCGCTGACAAGGAACAGGCCGATAAGGAATGTGCTGTGAAGGTCTTCACTGCAAAAGTGCTCGTTGACAAGGAACGGGCCAAGAAGGAAGATGCTGCGAAAGCAAGGCTTGCCGATGGTCAGTCCTTCGTTCTCTAATTCAGAGGACTCGCTGACAATGTACCATAGTCATATGATAAAGAGGCGACTGCTGTCGTACGCCCGTTTCTTACTTGTCGCTCAACCTACTTACTAACTGTACATATAGCCTGTGAAGAAAGGGTGGTCGCAGGCCACTCTGTCTGACGGAACAATGCACTGAACATTGTTCGAGCTGGTGACCAGTCTCTTTGTCTCCGAATTCAACACAATCTACTGCTTGCTATTTTATTCGTTTGATCTCACTGCTCTGTCGTTCGCTCCAGTTGCCCTTCTCTTGCCCCACCACGTTGCCCTTCGCTTTCACCGCTCTTCGTTTGCAAGTCCTGATCATGACCACCGAAGTCTTTTTTTCCAATGCTTTCGATTGTCTTCGACACTCGTTTATAAGTTGACAGGTGTTTTTAATCATTTCCTATTCCGTTTTGTATACAGACATACCTCCGCATATTCGAGCAGTACAGTGTACAATAAACCGATTTGTGCGTACGATAGCATACAAATGCAGAAATGCACACGTGCGTATTTCATACGTCTGCTCACTCGCAGAAATAGGCATGAACAAACCGATCTCGTCATTGCAAATATTTATCGAGGGCAGTGGTGCATTCGGGTGAACTCTTTCTTTGTCGAAAATGTGTATTTCTGACTACTTTCAGTGTGACAGGTCAATGCATGAAGGTACCTGAGCACGATGCAATAGGCAGAGGAAATATGTTTGTTCACTATCCCTGTCTTAATTTTAATCGACTTCCATGTCGAGACATCGCTGTGATTTATCTGACGGTGCTTTGCTGCTTCTTTTTTTGTGTCTCAAGTGACCTGTGAGGTCATAACACGCTCGGTCGCAGCTGGCGTCGCTGCCACCGGTATGCGAAAGACGGGGGCGAGGCCGTCGGGTAGGCGTCACGGGGGTGGCGGCGTTCCGATTCTGGAAAGACACGGGGTCGCGAGCGCGTTCGTTTCTGTCCATGTAATACGCGCGGGGTCGCTGGCGATCGGAATACATGCTCAGTTCGGGAAAGATATGCTAGAGCCAATGGCAGAACGAGAGAATTTACATAACCTTGGTTCCATGTGCATGTAGGCGTGAATGCGAGCAGAATGCAGCACCCAGGCCCCGGCGATCGTCCTAAACGCTCATCTTCCTCCAGAACCTGGCAGACATATCAGCTGCACCTGCAATCCCGACGAGCACAGGGATGAAGTCCTTACTAAGTTAAGTTCTCCCAATCGCCTTAGCGTGTTACTGGCACACGCAAACGGGCCAAGACTCTCCCATTTTCTATTTTGGTCAGTTACTTCTCTTTTTCGGAGGGATTGTTGTCGAGCATTGATCTCCAAGTCTCACAGCTAAATGTCTTACTTTCAAATGCCACGCATCCATCGCCCAGCACCACCTTTGATCGTGCCCGTCCTTAAATACGCGGTCACCGTCGACTAGGCATGAACACGGGTACGGCCGTGCGGGTATGATACCTATACCCGTTGACCCGTACGCACTTGCACTCACCCTGCCTTCGTCTTGCCCTCGTCTTGCAGCAGCGACCACACAACACGCACGATTGTGCGCGTTGTGCAGTCGCTCCTGCATGCCCTTGCCCTCGTCATGCCCTCGTCCTCGTCCTCTTCCTCGCTTTCGCCATCGCCTCGCCCTCGTCTCAGCACTGTCACCTCCTTGTCGCCCTTATCTCACCCTGAGTCGCTGTTGCCATTGCCGTTGTCTCGTCTTCATTTCAGCGTCGTTGCCTCCTCCCTCATTTCAACCCTGTCACCTCGTCCTTGTTATTGCCATCACTGTCGCCTCCTCGTCGCCCTCGTCTCACCCTCGTTTTTGCCGTCACCTCCTTGTTGCCCTTAGGCAATAGCACGGGTACAGGTAACCCACGCGGGTCACGTGTACCCGGTATGAGGGGGCTTCCAGCTCGCGGTGTCGACGCTCCGACCCAGGTCACGGTCACCTTGCCCTTGTCTCAGCGCGGTCGCATCCTCGTCCTTGTCCTTGGAGTCTCAGTGCCATTACTGTCATCGTCTCCTCGTCCTCATCTCAGCGTCGTCGCTGTCCCTTCGCCCTTGTCTCAGCACAGTCGTGGTCTCCTCGTCCTTGTCTCAGCGCCGTCGCCTTGTGCTCGTCTCAGCACCGTTGGCAGCGTCGTCACCGTCTCTTCGTCCTTGTCTCAGAACCGTTGGTGCCTGTGTGTGAACATGAACGGGAACACACAACGTGCTCCCATTCGTGTCTACATACGAACACTGCTTGCTACTTATTTTGGTGTTTGCACATGTAGGCAAGGTGAGGTCGGGGAACAGACAGAAGGGTGCGCGAATGGGCTGGGTGGGTGCAAGCATGAGCACGAATGGGTGGGGACAGTGCAAACGGGTGAGGGTGAGGGCGGCAAGTGTCATCATCGACTTGTCATGCCTTTTGTGCAGCGCGCTGTGTGGTGCGTGACGACAATGATGTGGCTGCGTACGTTGTCGTGCGGCATGGTGTGCGGTACAACACGTGACAACGTCGTCGTCAACTCGTTGTGCGGTGTTGGCCCTGCGGCGTCATGATGGGTTTTTGACAAGAGGCGGACATCGATTGGTAAGGTCTGGGAGCATGTCACTACAAAAAACTAAAGCGTTGTACTACTTTCCTGAGCCCTAAACCCCAATTCTTCCTTCAAACAGATGAGCTGTGAATGACCCTCCCTCCTTTCCTGCGCATGTAGTGCAGGGTATGGTAGGGACAAATCGTCGAGGGCCTCCAAAAATGTGAAAACATCACAGGTATGTTTGCTGATCGCGCGGTTTCGATGGCCATCCGAGTGATCGAAGGGGAGCTGGCGCGGTTTCTGTACCACGTCGGTAAGTATACTCGTCGAGAGCTTGAAGGTTATCAGTACCCAGGCTAGTTGCGGTTGAGGCGTCACTCACCGAAGCCAGAATCTTAGCCAATAACACTAAGACGGCGTGGTTGTCCAGTTCAACAACTGGACCCCACGACGTTATCACGTTGTGTGGACCTCTTCTGGCCCGTCGAATGCCCAATGCGTAAGTTGTATCTTCGTCTGGGGATAATAACACAGCCAGGAAATGCCGGACAGCCTTGTTACCAAACCAGATAATCTTTTCGCCCTCGAATTCGTGCCAAATCCGGCAGCCTAACCGAGCATCCCAATCGACAGAGTATTCAAAAAACTTCTTGTAGTCTGAATTGTATGCCCTGGGAATGATAGTAGCGCTGCTCAACTGTGGAGGGTTGATGTCGATATGTGGCAGGGGGAGGAATGGGATGACTCTGCAAGTTACCAACGCACCCAGAGTGCACCTCAAGAGATGGTTCGAGTTGGACTGTCTCACAAGCCTAATCTAAAGTAACGATATATGAAGAATTGGTTAATGAGGAAGATAGGTACTTACAACAGCCTTAAAACTACTGTTGAAGAGCGATAAAAGTTCCTTGACAGGCGATATGGCATTGTATTGACGTATGGCAGTCATGGCGATGCCTCTGATAGTGATTGGAGTGAACACAAACAGATCGTTGGGTCTTTGCTGCTCCCAACATATGTAAGTGTCTAATAAGGCGCAGTTTGTATTTTGGATGAGATTGGGAGGCAGGTAGGATGTGTGGGTGGCATGGAACACTGCATGCCAGGCATAGAGGAATGTATGGGTCCATTTCTCGTCGATATGCGTGATATGCATAACTGTCAAGGTCTTCATTGAGTACGTGATATTAACAACGAGGAGGAAATATTATTTTACCCATAACCGGGAGTGCTAATGCATTGCTCACCCTACCTCCATCAGAGAAGTTATTCCAAGGGAAACTTTGAACAGTCAAAGAAGGGTTAAAAGGCAGTGGTGGCGGCAGCAGCAGTACAATGGGCTGGAGTGGAAGTTCAACCACTAGGGAATTCTGGGAAAATGGGGGCATAAACGAGAATGAGAGGGCTTCACCAGCACCCAGTGCTAGCAATGATGGGTATACCTGCGATTGTAAGGCCTGATCAGAGCCATGGAATGGATCAGGGAGTAAGCTGAATGGCGGGGAGGAGGGGGGTGGAAGGAATGTGAAGTGAAGCGGTGCTGGATTTGAAGCACTCGGGGTAGAGTTTGAGCCATCATGAAGAAAGTGTTGAGCAGCCTCGAGGGTGAGAGGTACAGTTGCCACATTGACCTGCTCATACGGACTGTTCATGAATGCGTTCCAAATGGTGGAATATTCATCATGTCCAGGAATATCGATTGAAGTGTTTGTGGGGTCAGTGGTCAAGAGTAAAGGAGTATCATGATTGTCAGTGTCAACGGGTGCCATGGAGGATGATAAGAGAGGATAGTACTTACATCTGCTATTAATCTCAAATCCTTGGCCCAGATACAGGCCCTTGTGGGAGATCCGGGAATGGGACTCGCTGGCGAGCAACCTACAATACATTGTCAAGAGTTCTGTGGGATGTGACATAGCATGAAGCTAGTCTGACTTTCTCTTCATGGAACTCCCACCACAGTGATCACGTGGGTGAACACTCTATCACAATGTGTCAGCAACAGAAAGATTGATTTGAACATACATATCACACTGATCTGGTCGACCCTGTCCAAATGCATCCCAAACCCTTGTGGACCTTCCCAGGCAACACAAGAGTTCTTAACAATGCCCCAACTTGACACACAGGAGATTCTCAATATTTCAGAGTCATTTGCAATGAGGAAACACAATCAAAGTTAAAATTTCAGTTTCCTAAGATTATCTCAAATCCGGGACAGTTTGCTTGACATTTTTTTAGCCCACGGGTGTGAGTGATCCAGTGTTGGGGACAAGGAGTCCTGTGAGTTTTGAATTGCGGAGTTGCGGAGTATAGCCACAACTGTGGCTCCACTTATAGATCGGAATGGTAAAATATCCCTGAGCCAAGCTCTGTTGCAACCCACCAAGATCGTGGATGCTAATATGCAGACTCTCTGATACTCAGGAAAGGCAGACTCTGCATCGCAGGCTCCATATGACCCAAATGACATCCACTACTATCCTCAGACTATTCAAATGAAGAGGATTCCTGGAGCAGAAATGGTAGGAAGCTCTACTAGGTTTGGTGTGAATTTACATAAACCTGCAAGCAGCTCTTGCATTGTGTTGAAAGTGCACGATGTGTGGATGTTAATATCATCAATAGTGAACAGTTTGCTCGAGAACATCCATTCCTCCATCTGGTAAGTAATAGAACTCTCAAGCTATACGACGTATTGATTTTCCATATACAATATACAAGATCCATTCTTCCCGTAACCTGCTCAGTACCTCGCAAATGAAGTCTGAGATAGCCAACCTGTTGGCTAGAAAGTGTGGCCTAGTTTTACAGCTAGTAAAACTCAAAACTTGATATGACTCTCTTTGCTCGTCGCTATCTGAAGAGGAGGGTGATGATGAAGCTAATGCATTCTGTCAGGCCAATTATGGCATCGATGATCTACAGGGTGCCGATCGTGAGCTGGCCTTGGGGTACATGGACCTCACTTACAAACCCTATATCTGCCCTAGCTTGGGTGGTACAAAACACTGATGGGGACGAGTACTCGGAATATGTAAGGCTTGAAGATGGGTTTGCAAGCATATCTGTGCTGATACTGCATTCAGACGTAGATGCCGGGGTTCTGTTCTTGAGGTTGTTTTACTTATAACTGTCTTCTTTGTGATACTATGCCTCTTTATTTGCGGCCAATTTTCTTAGCATCACCGGTCACCTATGTTCTTTTGTATATATGTATTTTGTGTATCTCGAACTACATGAATGTTGAATCTAGTATTTATTGTAGTGCCTACCCGAAATCGACGAATCTGTGAATTTCAATCACTGCGGTGACGCGTGAGGTTAGTAGTGAGTAGTGAGCGGGTGGGATTATATTGTATGGGCGAAAGCCCGCTGTGCTGCCAAGTCCATCTAGTCACTGCGGCAGTGAGCTGCTTGGGCAGGGTGGGCGCCAAGCAGGCCAACAAGGGACTGAGTGAGCGCAACAGACGATACTAGGCCATTGGGCCTGAGAGTGTGGGAGTGGGGGCAAAAAATGAAAGCAGCCGAAGGGCCGCAGCTGCGAGCGAGTGTCAGTGAACGAGGAGGCGGAAGGAAAGAACTACATGCCAGCACTGCCTCACCTATGCAATGTACGCATGCAAGGTCAGTTCCGTTGATTCCATGGCCCAACGTGCTCCGACTAGCGCTGATGTTGGGTTATGAAATCATAGCAGACGTATATGACTTCATTTACCATGTATTGCCCCTGGTGGGTGTACTCACCCTCAATGAATTGCATGCCATCGTCCAGGACATGTGGCTTACCCAACACAACGATGAGCTAGAGCAGGAACGGTCAGTTCGGCGCAAGGGCAGGCCAAAGAGCACAAACGAAGTGAAGCTTGAAGAGACCAAATGGAGGAAGGTGGAGAATTACAGGACTGGGATTGGTGCGTCTGACGGCTTGGTTTTCAACAGGTCATCGCCTGGGATTAACTGACTAGTGTGACTGATATTTTCCTGACAAGCTCCCAGATCTCACATGTGAACCCACCGTCCAGCTTTTTTGTCAATGGGACCAGAGAGAAGTCACCTATGTCCATGTGCTTCGGTCTATCCACATATCTAGTTATGATCCCGCAATCATGGCCGTCGTATGTAAGCCTGGCGGACACCACTCATTGCAGTAGATAATGCACCATTGCACCATCATGATCAGTGCTGAGAAATGGGCATTGACGAAAACGTATCTGAGCCACTGTCATGCTTTGCTAGCACAGATACCAATATGGATGGACCTTTGGAAATTACAGCGACGATCACAGTGCGCAGTATGGACTCGCTTGTCACGACAGCCAATGCAACATGACCATTGTCAAAGAAAAAGAAAGCCAACATCGACAGAAAACAAGGCAGGAAATTTGAAACAGATGCTCACAAGAATGCCTCCGCCAAGGCTGGCCCATCGTTTGACCGGACATTGGCAACTGTCACACAAAACGCTGGCACGTCTTTACCAAGATCGCTCCGTCCGACGTCCCCTCCACCAGAGAACTTGCCGAACACGCTCACATAAAGGACCTCAAAATATGGTTTCGGCTCAACCAACATGGCAAAGATGTGGCAAGTGAGCCGGGACGAGATGGATGCAGGCCAGGAGGCTGCCAAGGGCCGTCAGGAATGGAAGCTGGATGGTGGTCCATACTGGTCACGGTATTCGAGAAACGGTAGGTGTGTGGCTCGATGTATGTGCTGCTCTGATAGTGCCAGGTGGATCTGACAACGTCGGTAAGACATTTGGCTATCATAGGGAACATGGGTCACGTAGCCCCATGTTCGATTGGCACACTGGTATGATTCATGCGGAACTTCAATTACAGGAGGTGTGCAGGGATATACATAATGTACGTGATTCTGTGACATATGCTAAACCAACTCTAGGTTCCTACAAGACCAATCTTTTTTCGCAGTTGCCCAGAAAAAAAATATGGCTTCATTTAAGATCGAAATGGCATCGAATTGCACAGGCTGAGATCTCATATCAAGCCTACATGACTAGAACTTCTTCTCTATCACCAGTTACTTGCGAGTATTGTATGTTCTCTGATTATTATCTTGGTCATCTGCAAACATATTTTAACAGGGAAGCCATGCAAGACTCTTTGTTTGGATTAGCATTGAGGACTCAACGTTACTCAACAGCCGTATTATAATTCCGCCCAGCCGAATGCGCAGGCAGGCCCATCACAACCTCTGCAATAACCTGTGCAGTACGCTCAAGCCCACCTTGCTCAACAAGCACAGCCCCAGATGCAGACACAGGGCCAGCAAAATGCAGTCCAAGCCTACTCCATGGGCTACCCACGGAACCTGGCAGAACACTTGCGAGCTCTCCGGATACTATCAGCAGACGCATTAGATACAAATTCCATATATGCAGTATCAACAGTATCAGCTGCTCGCCAGCGTAAGCTGCCGCCAAAGCCACGCACACCGATGCCCAAGCCCATCTACAGACATTGGGACCAGGTCATACACACTTCCCTGAAGAAGGTGGGATTAACACAGGCCCTAAGGTGATTCGGTGAACGTGTCATGCACCACTTGTGTTTGCCCCTTGATGACCTCCGTTTTCCTTGTCCAGTTCCCTGAATTGACCGGCGTGATGCACCAACGTGTGTTGTGTGTTTTCGGCATTGCATGACATACTGCCGCAAACTGTAACTAGCAGATCCCTGTGGGCATATCCTTCCCGGTTGGCATCATACGCTGGTTGTCACTGTCGCTGTCATTCGAGTTCCATGCTCGTGACTGGTGTGGACAGTGGTTCGAACTGAAGTTGCAGTGATGCAGGTGCAGAGGCCATCCCTGCACATATCTCCAGATGTTCTGCCTACTAGTACTAGTAGAATCCCATTTGAGTCTTGATGAAATCAAAATTGTGTGTGACTTATCTTTGTTTCACACCAATACATATGTGTAACTAAGTCTGTGCTCACCCCCTCCTCCCCTGCCATGCAATTGAATGATCCCCACACCCTCCAGCACATGCGTACAATGCGGTCACAATTTTCAGAGCGTTGGGGCACTCACGAAGCATGAAAAAATTTGTCAAAGGGGCACAAAGCGCCTCGCTGATGCTTTGGAAAGAGCAAAAGAAGTTTTCTGGCGCAAGAAACGCCGTAGTGTATCCGATCCTCCACACAGCACAAGTCATATGACCAATGATTACAGCGACGTCAACAGCAATTCTGCTGTTGAGGGTGATTCCCGTCAGGATATTACTATTCAGCCAGTGAGTATTGTTCCAGTGCCAATGATTCGTTGACCTTAGGCTGTTCAAGCCAGATGCAGGAGTAGGGAACTCCAGCGACTCACAGGACGTTGATGACCCCCTTGCAAAACGGCAAACTTGACAATTGAATTGTCAATTACCCCTGAGGTATAGGGATATACTTCCCAAGCCCCCGATACCACTTCCACCTCGAGGGGATGCCTCAAGCAGTGTCATCTCTGCTGTAATTCCAGTTTCTGATCATACCTTGCTGTCTTTCATCTGCACTCAGATCTGGTCAGCCCGTGACTCTGTCGTTCAGACAGTCAGTACACAGCCCAATAAGTTTGGCCTTTATTGCATATATAGTTCACCGCTCACCTCCATGCATGATCCGCATAATCCATGTACGATCTGACAGCTACCTGCAAATCCTCCTTCACCCCTCCCCCTTCTCAACGCTTCAGATTGATATCATCCATACCCAAACAAAACATCGTTCCTATTAGGCCAGTGGTATTGGAATCAGGGTGTGCAAAAGTCCAAAGAGAGCTTCAAGCAACTCTTGGAGGTTATTGGTGATGAATCATTTTCACCAGAGGATGTGAAGTCGACGAATTGGAAGGCAATTGACCACGAGCTCGGAGGGACAACCTTGGAGGATGCGGAGGGATGGTTAGATGTAGATGGTGAGGGTGATGAATGGCACGCAACCTCTATCTATATGTCCGTCCCTTTCCACAGCCGCTGCCTAAATCCTGGGCCAAAAGACTATCATGTCACCTTTTATCATCGGAGCCTGGTCTTGGTCATCTGAGAAAAACTTTTGGACCCTTCTCATCATAGTCTGTTCCACTACGATCTGTACGAGCTCAGATGGCGATCCCCTCACAAAGACCAAGAAACTCGAGTCTATGGTGAACTCTTTTCTTCTGATGCTTTTCTCAAGGCCCATCAAGAACTGCAGGCTTCGCCACCAGAGCCCAACTGCGACCTGCCTGGAGTAGTGGTTGGACTCATGTTCACATCTGACTCGACCCAGCTCACCACCTTTGGAGATGCCAAGCTTTGGCCGTTATATCTGTTTTTTCAGCAATGAATCCAAGTACTTTCGAGGCCAACCCTGTAGCAACCTGTGCACCCATCTCACATACTTTGAATCAGTGAGTCCATCCTGTGCGTCGAGTGTCAAGAGCCTGTGGACTGATTTCGTGTGCGACAGCTTCTGGACAACTTTAAGGATTTTGTCATGGAACATGTGGGGGAAAAGTGTCCGAGTGATGCATTCTTCACCCATTGCCACTGTGAATTATTCCATGAACAGTGGAAGACACTCTTGGACGAGCATTTCCTGCATGCCTATGAGCACGGGATCATCATTACTTGCTGTGATGGGATCACCTGCCGCTTTTATCCTAGGATTTTCACATATTCTGCAGACTATCCTGAAAAGTGAGCTTCCTGTTGTATATCTACTTTGGTCGATCTCACCTGTACCAGAATATTGATTGCAGGCATACAAAACCTCGGCAAATGTCTCTGTCCCTGCTGTTTGATCTTGAAGGATTGTGCAGATCTTGTAGGTTCCGAAATAGATGTGACAGAGAGGCTGCGTCTGACCCGAGTGGACAGGAGCGTCACAAGAAGGTTTCCAAATGCAGAGACCTTAAATACTGAGGAAAGTATGTGGTCAATTCCGCGGCAGTAGAAGACCTCTTAAAGCCAGAGTCCTTAGTTCCAACGGCAGCAAGTTACCTTAAGTATGTCTTTCTTAGGCTCCCATGGAATTGACATGCGAGACCTCATGTTATAGAATGCATTCTCAGATAGGTTGAGCCATACTGACTTTGATTTCTTCTTGATGCTCATTGTTGACCTTCTCCATGAATTCGAACTCAGCGTTTGGAAGGTGGTTTTCATACATTTACTGAGGATGCTGGACAGCCTGCCAAAGAGCAAAATAGATGAACTGGACCGAGGGTAAGTGACGTTCAGAGGTGTTCAGGCTACCTGAGTATCTGACACCATTATTTAAGCTTTCGACAAGTCCCCATCTTTGGGCGAGATGTAATCAGGAGGTTTTCCCGAAACACTTCTGAACTGAAAAAAATGGCTGCCCGAGACTAGGAGGATATATTGCTTGTGAGGAGTGTTCTATCCCGGTTTTTGAGGGACTATTCCCAGAGCCTCAAAACACCACCATTCAGCACTTGCTGTGTTCTCTCACCTACTGGCATGCTTTCACAAAGCTTCGGGTTCATATGGACAGCACGCTAGATGTGTTGGAGCAGGCGATGTGAGTACTAGGTGATCGCCTATGCACTTTCATCTCCGAAACTTGTCCACTATTCGCAACTAAGGAACTACGCAGGGAAGCTGAAGCTCGCCATTGCCATCACATTCAACAACAACTGTCTGGTGCTTCGACTGGGCAGCACGGAGTTTCTGTCCACCGACATAAAATACTGAACTTACAAACTTACAAGCTACATGCTTTGGGAGACTATGTCTCTCAGATCTGTCTGTTTGGTATGACAGACTCATACTCCATTCAAATAGTGAGTTTGTCTATGCACACTCACATTGGATGATTGTCGAGCTAATAATCACATCTGCCCTTACTAGGCGGAGTTGGAACATAAGATTGGGAAAAGAAGGTTTACCTGTACTAGTCAGAAAGTTTTTGTGCCTCAGCTGGTACAGATAGAGCGCCAACAAGCATGAATTCATGGCATTTCTGCCAGGACAGCCAGCCTTGCACATACCTCTCAGGATCCCATCACCAACACACCAGATAGCCACCACCACATCGGCCAGTCCCAAAATAACCCAGTAGACATCAATAAATTTGTACAGATGAATCGTGACAACCCTGCAACAAAGGTTAGAGCTCTACTCATTGATGACTCCCCTTCCTTTACTAACCGCTTATTCTACAGGATTTTTTACTTAAACTCAAAGCTCACTTATTGCCTCGAGCGAGGACTGGTCATGGGGTGGAGTCATTCTCTTCGTCAGTCACTGAACTTGAAGATTGTGGCGAGCGGCTCAATCAGCTGAACCATGTGGTTCTGAAGGGGAACTGTATCTTCCGTCATTTCCTGCTATGAATCAACTATACGACATATGATGTGCGACGGAATCAGGACATAATCAATCCCAACACAGATCACAAGGACATCATGCTTTTATTGAAATCAACTGAGCACCCCTTCTTCTATGCTAGGGCTCTTGGAGTATTCCACACCAACATTGTCTATGTAGGGCCTGGCTCTAGAGACTACCATGCACGCCGAATGGAGTTTCTATGGGTAAGATGGTTCAAGTTGACGAAGCTGACCAGGGATGGCCTGACACTGGATACTCTCCGTTTTCTCCCCATGATGAATCTGGATGTGTTTGGTTTTGTGGACCCTGCTGATGTGCTTCGTGGGTGCCATCTGATCCTGGCATTTGAAAGGGGACGTCTCCATCCAGATCAAACTGCGATGTCGCACATTTCCAGGGATGGTGGTGACTGGAGAGAGTACTATGTGAACCAGTGAGATGCTATCACCTTTGTAAAACCTCTGCTTAACTTGGCCAAAGATTCGTTGATCATGATATGGTTCTCTGATATCACTGGGGTGAAGGGATAGGTCACACTTATGCACATTCTAATGATCACCATGCCAGTGGGATGAACTACATAATTTCCAACCCAGAATCTGTGTGCTTGATGACCACTAACTCACAGAACAATGGTAGGATAGGCGTTGAAATGGCTGGGGATGCAGGTAATGGTGTTGATAATGAAGATGAACTCACATTAAAGGATAGAGAGGAACTTGACTTGGACGATGAAATTAGCATAGCTGGTGAGATTGAGGAGGGGATGGAATTGGATGATCTAGGCAGTGATCTGGACTGGGTAGATGATGATGACTAGATCGAGCATTTTGAGCTCAAGAATTTATATTTATGTCACCTTTCTTTCCCTGCCAACTTGCACGAACAGTGACTCTTCATTGGATAACTTAAAGCCTATGGCCCCACCTGTTTCCCATCCATAGCAAGTCAAAACAACAGGTGTGCTTGAAAACATTCATGCAAAAACTCTCATTCTGAGCACTGCAATCAACATGAAGTAGTTGACAATATCCAACCTTAAAGTCACAGTTCTGGCACTTCCAAGTTCCACTATTCTGGAACCACTTCCGGATTCGGAAGAGCGGAACCTTCGGAACCATTACAGTTGTATGACTTTCATATTCACTTAGCCTTTTAGACTCTGCTTACAACATCATTGCCATATCTTCTAGTCTTCTTTTAGGCTCATTTCTGGTAACATAATACGAGTGTACCTCTGCCCATGGTATATATATACTTACCCTATTTACTAGCACCTCAGTCGTTTTCTTAGGCAGTGGCTGAGGTGAGTTACTTTTCACTTAGTTTTTCATTCCTAGCTAATGTACTGTAGTATTGGGCAACTCCTGCCTTCCTCTAGCCTGCCTCTAGATTCTGTCAGTAGTTGTAATTGATTGTGATTACTTGGTGAGACCACCCACTGGCCTTATCAATATTATCAATATCTACCTGCATGATGGTTGGCATCTGTGTCATGTGTTGATAGGATGTGGGGGGATTCCAAGTGAGCAGGGTTTACTTTATAGACTGCCACTGGTGTGACTTTGCTCAATGTTGTCTATCGCATCAGCGGCCGACCATAATCAATCCTGCTTTCAGACTCCCATCTCGGGCCTCAGTCCTACTAGTTGAACCAACATCAGGTCCATATCATACACTGCATCCAGGCCATTTGTGTGACCATGACATGCTTAGCTTCAAGCCTCAGGGTTGCTCACGTCAGCATAATGTTTCCTGGATGCTCGAGTTGAGCTATCTCAGCAACACTGACAGTTCAACTTGGTTTGATGACACCTATAGTAGCCTATGGCCCAGGTGGTGTTCAGCAGTGCGATCCCAGGTACACTCCAACTCAGACTCAGAGTCAGGCTTGTGCCCCTTGGCCCTGTACTCCCATTATCTGAGTCCTGCTCACATTTGAGTGTCATGGATGGGTATGCAGTCCACGGGAGAAAGTATGTACCAGTCATCAGTGAGTATCCATAATGACTACATGCCCAAGTTAGAGTTTTGGAAAACTGACGATTGATGGAAAATGTGAAAGGGATATGTGTTAGATCCTCTGTGCACATTAGTGCAACATGCTTGAAACCATTCTTATGCTGTTCGCAGTAGGTCGAGGAGTGAGCGTCTGCATGATACACCACCCTGAGTGTAAGCCAGATACCTGCAAAAGCTCTAGTGGAGACTATACTGATAGATGAGAAACTATTCTTACACTGTTCGCAGTAGGTCTAGAAGTGAGTGTCTGCATGTTATACTTCCTTGGATGTCACCCAGACACTCTCAAATGCTGCAGTGGAGACCCTGCTGACAAATCTGAGGAGCTCATGCTTCGATGTCGAGCAGACAGTTGTGATAACACAGTGCACTGTGATCATGGAACATGTTCATTGGGTATCAGGAGGGGGCCTACTGAGTGTTTCTTGCACATGCTGTGCCCATTCAGGCTATCAGCACAGTCCCATTAGTATGTTTAGGGAGCTGTTGGCTGTGAGTCTGATCCTCATACATGGTGCCAATCATTGGCATCACAAAGAAAACAGAGTTAATACAATGCTGTATATAGCTATATTCAACGACATGTGGAATGTAGTATGTCTTGGCACATCTGCAATAGGAAAAGTTCTTTGACATGATGAGTACTGCAAATTGCAACAATGGGTCATCCTCCATTTTCTGATTGAGAGCATCATAGGCAAGAGAAGGTAAACATGAATCAAGTTCAGATCATCTCCCTTCACTCCACTTCCCACAATGCTTGTCTGCCCTCCCTGATCTATCTGACAACCAAACTCATTCGCCTGTCAGCTGTGAGATAGTTTTTGACAAATTTGGCCAGGGTTGAGCTGATGGAGTTGGTGCATAATGAACATGTAGAGCAGTCATAGTAATAGGTGTAGTCAAAAGAATGGTTGAGTAAGCTCTGATGAATAACATGGTGGTGGATAGCTTACCACCTTCTGTCCCATTGTGATGGCAAATAGTCTTGGTCTGCTGGTGTTTCATATATACCTGAACAGGGGAAAGGTTCATCAGACATGTCAACACCAGTGGGTGCAACCATTGCAGAAACAACCTGACAGGGTAACTTGGAAGGAATGAGACCTTGTGAGAGTGATTCTTTGGTGTGCATTATGGGATATGCTGAACAAGCTGGAGCACCACCTTCCGCAGGATGTATCATGGCAGAAAAGACAGGACAATGGGACATTGATAAAATACTGAGACCCTGCAATCCTGGCTTGTTGAAGTATGAAAATAACAGTCCACTTCCCATGCAGTTGAGTTTGTGCTTGGACAGTGACAAAGGTGGAGGAGAAGAGGGATCATCTTGCTCAATTTGGCTGACAGCCTCAGGCAACAAAGAATGTCTCTTCTTTGGCTGACAAGTGCCAGTGCCAGGCGACTCCAATTGCACCAGAGATACAGAACTATGGAACATGTTAAATCCAGTGATCATTGGGGCAGCAGACAAGAGGGGCATACTTGAAATATCCTTGTTGTGAGCCACTGGAGCAGGGTCCACATCCATTGCATCATCTTGGATGGTGTCCTAAGTGATGCTCATGTAGTCATGCAAAGAAGAATTGAGGGACATTGTAGAGGCAAAAGAGAGTTCGAAGTCCAAGGAGAGAAGTTCATTGAGGTCATCATGGAGTTTGGTATGTTGGCTACATTTGCAAATTGGTGCAAGAGGTGCACTGAGATATTACTGAGAAGAAGCTGATGACAGAATCTAAGAGAAGGTAGGAGTTTCCCAATACTATAGTACATTAGCTAGGAAAGAAAACTAAGTAAAAAGTAGCTCACCTCAGCCGCTGCCTAAGATGGGTGAAAACAACTGTGCTAGTGAATAGGGTAAGTGTATATGTACTATGGGCAGAGGTACACTTGCATTATGTTATCTGTAATGAGTCTAAAAGAAGACTAGAAGATATGGTAATGGTGTTGTAAGCAGAGTCTAAAAGGTTAAGCGAATGAGAGTCATACAAACTGTGATGGTTCCAAAGGTTCCGCTCTTCCGAATCCGGAAGAGTGCGGGAAAACTCCAGAAGTGGTTCCGGAATAGTGGAACTTGGAAGTGCCAGAACTGTGTGACCTTAAGGTGGTTGGATACTGTCAGCTGATGAGGTAGTAAAGAGGAAATTCATGACTTGAGGTCTCAAGGAGTATTCATGATCTCTCTTGCACCTCTTGTTCAAATGGTGATCTGTCAGATGTTTCATGAAGGCAAGGGATGCATTGAGAACATTATACATGGAGGAAGTGGTACAGTCAGTGACTGACTTGGGGAGTATAAAGTTGAATGCACACAGAATAAATACCAACTGAAATATGGTCTGAAAGAGCTTTGATCACAACCAGAACAGGTTGTCAAAAGAGAAACCAAAACAGTAATCAGTATTGTGACACTAGGCAAGCTTGAGAGAGGTGGAGTTATGGAACAGAGACTGAAATCAGATCATCCTGTGGAAAAATATGGTGCACAAGGGTTGTGCAATGTTGCATTTCTACAACTTCTATGATGGTTATTGCCAAGTGATTGCCATGGTGGCTATTGGCTGCAGACTATGATTCAGGGCATATACATATGGCACAACAGAATCATTGAGTGAGAGATATCAACTGTGTGTCAGAAATGATACTTTGAAACTGCTCCCAGATGACAAGATGAAGAGATGTATCCAGCACCTCAGTGTCCTCATCATCCTCATCTTTCAACATCCAACATGATATAAAGTCTCTCTGTATTGGAATCAGTGCATTCCAATGAGGCCACTTGCCATGAGGGAATTTGGGGTTAGTGACAATGAATGCCATCCAGAATAGTTCTCACATCAAGTGGTAGCACTCTGGGTGCTTGGAGTTGAGAAGGAGATCCACTACCAAGCTGCACTTGGTTTTTTCTGTCAATTGTTGCCACTGAGATGTATCAGTGTGCTCAAAATGAGATGGAAGAGGAAGAAATGGGAACATGGACTGCCAATAATAAGTGCTTGCATGACAACCAATGATAAGGAACTCACTGGCATCAATGGTTTCTTCACAGCAAGCTTTTCCTTGGACACATTATGCACAATGGGAAGTAATGCAGCCCATTCAACAGAGAGGTGAATGGAGACTTGCACAGGCTAAAAAAGATTGTCAAATGGTTATGCAAGACTTCATGCAGGAAATCTTATGATCTGCTCAGGGATGTCCCTATAGTAAAGAGCATTGTGAAAATGAACAGACAGCTCAAGTGTGTTAAGAATACATTGGTTCTGTCTGGGAGAAGTTTTGACATTGATGATGGTTGATATTGTTGTAGCAGAGCAGCACTGGTAGGTTTCAATGTGTTTGTTCATTTAAAATAGCAAAGTTTCCAAGATCATGTGACACAATAATGGTGACTGCAGTAGTACTAGTCTGTGAAGTTCCAAATGGCTAGGTCTTCAAAACTGTCCCCTCTTGATACAAATGGTAAGGGAAGTTAAAACTAGTATTCTTCAAGCCTAACCACCTCTACAGTGTTTGCTGAAGTCAGCAATGACCCACACTATGTTGTATGCAAAGTATGCCCAGGTTGCAATGTCAAGAAACCTACTAGTATACTGTATGTCACTGCCATATAGCAGACCATATTTGGTCGAAAAAGCATCAGATGAATCTTCAGAGAGCAACTAAGAAGAGCAGACAAAAGATACCACTGAGGATCAGGACCATCAAACATTCTTGGTTGACACTGTCCCAGACTCAGGACTTACTGGAGATGATGCAGCCTGATGTGGCCATGCCAAGCACTCTCCCAATGCTGCCTCCATCCAACATCAATAGTGGAGATTCTGAAGTACCTCTGAGCCAACTCTGGGATGAATTCCAAGTGGAACATACTATACTTGTTGACAACTACTTCAATGAGATACAGCAGAGGATCAAAAGCAGAAAATCTATTCTTTTGACTGTGTTGCCATCACTTGAAGATGAACTAGGACTTGAAGACATTAATGAAGTAGACCTTGTTCTCTGATGGATAAGTAAGAATTTGTGACTCACCTCTTCAGTTCTCCCTGCCTCAGGTTCTCACAAGCACAGAAAGTGGTGGTCTTGACATGGGTGAAGGACCTTGGAGCACCTGATGTGCCATCAATGTATGCTATGAAAAAAACACAGGAACACTTCATGGAGCTCCTTGGGACACCAACAGAGAAGGTGACAGTAGCTTCAGGTAATGTGTTCTACCTAAATGCTATCAGCAAGGCAATCACTATGGTAAGTAAAGATAGTTAATTTCAAGAGCTATTCTAAGCTATTTGCCCATGACAGGTGCAGGATTTTGCAAACCTGCTTATGTAATTTGCAATGCAGGAATACCCTGAGGATGGACAAGGCCATATATTGCAAGCACACCATGAAAGTAAGATGCTTGATGACCTTTCTGATGGTCTTGCACCTCTACAGTGGGCAACAAAAACATTGCAATGCCTAACCCCAAACCGGGGCATGCAGTGCCCCACAATCACATGTGGGAATTTCACTTCGCTTTGGTGGGAACAAATAAACTACATACTCTTGGCTACAACATTGCCCCCTGGGTCATGTGATTTGGTCCAGTGGCTGTGGAGATATAGCCATTTT